>RJWM01020374.1:0-37287 GCA_004363535.1 Dasyprocta punctata
GAGGGGGAGGGGAAATTAATCTATTTAAAAAGTTGTGTATTTGGACCTAAAAATTTTCCATAAAATACTATTTTAAAACAAATTTCTCCTGAGCATTCAAATAATACTCGTACACACCTTTAAACAAAATAATAAAATGGACTTCCCATTTTGATTATTTCACCATTATAAATGCATAATCAGAATAATTTATCTTTAGTACACATTTAAATACTTTAAGAGTTTCTTACTGCTACCTGGCAGTTTTAATTTTCTGGGATTTTAAATCTATTTTTTCACAAAATCATTTTCAGTCTTCAGGTTGCATTTTATGCTTAATAAATTTGAAAATATGAACACCTTCAAATGGCACCTCTGTATTTGTGAGAAAATGCTGTCTTTATAGTAGATTTAGCTACATGTGAATCTCAGAGCAAACCATTCAAATAAAGATTTCCCCCTCATTTTGGTGTGTATAACAAGCCTTTGGTTGTTTTGTGTTACTTGAAGTGAAACCACAGCATTCCACTGAGCTCTGTCTTGCCCGTTTCTAATATTTTATTAGAATAATCTGTAAATATTTAAAACATAATATGGTGGCAGGTATTTCCTCTTTTGCAATACATATATTCATATACCTTCCACAAAGAAATAGTTTTGAAAGGTAAAACATGTCTAAATGGTTTTATCTATTTATAATTCTTTCAAATATTTTGGCAAAATAGTTACAGTACTACCAAGCCAGCAGAATATGAAATTTCGCTTTCATTCCATTCCCACATGGATTATAAACATGTACAATTAAAATTAGAATTTTCACCAAACAAATGAAGATACCCAACAGAATAATTGCAGAATGTCAAATCAAATATTCTAGATTGTTTGAGTCTCTGTGCTGTTGACCACATTTAGTTCAATAAATTCAACTTTTTAAAAATCATGAGAGCTGGGCATGGTGGCGCACGTCTGTAATCCCACTACTAGGGAGGCTGAGACAGGCAGATCACCTCACCGAGTTCCAGGCCAGCCTGGGCTACACAGTGAGTTCAAGGCCAACCTGAGCTATACAGTGAAACCCTGTCTCAACAGATAAATAAATAAATGATTAAATAAATAAGTAATTTTTTAAAAAGCCTAAATAGCATGAGAAGCTCAAGTAGCTTGCTTGGTTTAACTATTTTAACTGATTTTCTATTAAATGCAACCAAATTTAGAGAATTTATTCATAAAAAGTTTCAAATGTGATCTGGGATGCAGAAGCTGATTTATAAAGGTAGGTGCTGAAGGCAGAGATGTTTTAAAAATATAATTGATGCTAAACATCAAAAAGAAAATCATGCAAATAAGCAGATTTCACACTGACATCAGCATCAACACAAATATCTTTCTTAGTTTACTTGGGATTTATATCTACAGATATATGTGTATATATAAAAATATATTCTGTATATCTATAAGTATAGTTGTGGCCTTTGAAATCTGCATTTTTTTTTACCACATTTTGGATAGTTTTTGATCAGTACTATACTATTTCAAATCTACTTGTGATACCTAAGTTCTTTAGACATTTGCATTTGTACATTTTTCATATTTTTAAAATAGCCAATTTTCTTCTTTGAGATTAAATGTCCGAGTCCATTGTAGCATTCACAATCATTGTACGTCTTTCACCAGTAACAGAATAAATTTTCATGAGTTTTACTTCTCTTCTATTAAAAAAGAAAGAAAGGCTCCTGAAACTTAGCTTGGTGAACCGATTCAGCGGCAGGGTTCCGAATGCCCGCGAAGCCCCCACGACTCACTGAGCCTGCGCGTGAGCAGCTCTGGCTTGGCTGTCATATTCTATACCTCTGCGGCCAGGGCGTGCTTTGAGCCAGAAATGAGATGCACTGACTGACAAGAAGACTCCTTTGATTCAAGGGAACAGGGCTGCTCGGCATGGGCCTTAGATATCTTTCTGCTGCGCGAGGGCAGACCATGGCTTTGGTCACAGATGGGCACAAGTGAGCTATGCATCGTGTAATGACGGAGATCTGCGTGGAGAAATGCACTTCCGGGTCAGATTGCTAACATCCGGTGGTGCACGCGCGCGCGCGCGCGCGCGCGCACACACACACACACACACACACACACAGAGACACACACACCACGATGCAGTGCATTGCACACCAGGGCTATCTGGCAGGGCCTTGGCTGCACACCTGCGCAGCACAGCAGTGACACTGTGGTGCAGACTGCTTGTGTCTCAGGAGGCATCTGAGCACGGACAAGCGCGGGGGAAAATACGATGTGAGCAGTGCAACGTGGCACCACCCCACAAGGCACCTGCCACCGTGCAGCCTGCAGAGCAGACCCGCTCTGGGGGCTGGGGACAGCAGCTCTGGGGGGAACCCCAGGGCGGGTCTGCTCACAGCTGTGCACTTACAGACACCCCGCACGCAAACGCATGAAGCGCTGCCTTCAATAAAAGTTTAATTAAGTTTATTGGTGCAGTTTAGGTATACCTAATGATGACATTTGTTACAGGGAAGATGCACCTCTCCACTGTAGATCTTGATTCCTCTTTTCTTCCCCATTTCCCTTCCCTCCCTTCAACTTCACTTCCTTTCTCTGTTTACAGAGCTTTGATTCCATTTTATCTTTCTCCATCTTTTCTTTTCCCTTCCTTTGTTTCTCCTTCCCCCATTCCTGGTTACCTTTTCGTTTTGAACAGTTTCTTCCTATTTCACAATTTCTGTTGCACGTTTTGATTCTTATTTACACTTTCAGTTTCTCTCACTAGAAAGACAGTGAGGTATTTACACATGTGTGCATGATTTATTTCATTCAACAATTATGATCTCAAGGTTCATCCATTTAGCTATAAATGTCTCAAATTTATGCTAAATTTATGGCTGAGTAATACTTCATTATATTAAAAAAACACATCCTTTTTATCTATTCATCAGCTGATGGGCATTTGGGTTGTTTCCAAGATTTAGCTATCACAAACAGTGCTACTATAAACATGGGTGTGTGTACAGTGCTCGGATTTGATGCTTCTGATTCTTTTGGAAAAACACCAAAAAGGGGAATAAATGAGTCAAATGGGACTGCAAATTCCAGTTTTTTGAGGAATCTCCACACTGACTTCCACAGTGGTTGCACCAGTCTGCACTCCTACCAACAGTGGAGAAGGGCTGTTTCTAGAACTGTATTGAATAGAAGTGGTGATACTGGGAACCTTTGTTTTGTTCCTGAGTTTTGAGTGAAAGTTTTCAGTTTTTGAGCATTTAATATGATGTTGGTTATTGGTTTGTCATAGATAGTTTTTATCGGATTGTGATGAAGACCATCTATTCCAAATTTCTGTAGGATTTTTATCATGAAGGTATGTCAAATGCTTTTCTCCATCTATTGAGATGATTGTGTGATATTTGTCTTTGGCTCTGTTGACATGGTGCATTACATTTATTTTTATTTTTATTTATTTATTTATTTTTTTGCGGCACCAGGGATTGAACTCACGACCTCGCACCTGCCAGGGCAGGCGCTTAAGCCACTGAGCCAAACTCCCAGCCCTGGTTTTTTGAGGCAGGGCTGCACTATGCAGCTCAGGCCAGCCTTGCGCACGCATTGTATCCCAAGCTGGCCTTCCGAGTGCTGAGATTAAAGGCGTGTGCCACCATGCCTGGCTTGCATTACATTTATTGACTTACATATGCTGAATCATCCTTGCATCCCTGGCATGAAACCTACTTTGTCATGGTGTATAATCTTCTTCATGATTTGTTGCGTTCTGTTTGCCAGTATCTTACTGAGGATTTTGGTATCTGTGTTCATTAGGGAGATTGGCCTATAGGTTTGTTGTTTTTTTTTTTTTTGTTTTGATACGTTTCTGGTTTTGGTATCAGGGAATATTTGCTTCTAATAATGACTTTGGGAGTATTGCTTCCCTTTCGATTTCATTGAAGAGTTTGAAGAGTAATGGCATTAGATCATCTCTAAATTTCACATAGAATCCATCAGGACCTGGACTTTTCTTTCTGGTAGATTTTTAATTACATTTACAATTTCATTGACTGCTGTTGGGTTATTTAGAATTTTTATATCTTCTTGATTCAATTTTGGTAATTCACATGTACGTAGGAATCTGTCCACTTCTACTGTGTTTTCCATCTTATTAGCATAAGGGTTCTAAAAGTAGGTGTTGATGATTTTCTGGATTCCTGCTTGATCCTTTGGCATTTCACCTTTCTCATTCCAAATTGCATGAATTTGATTTGTTTATTGTTTTGATAAAGGTGGCTAAGAGTTTGTCAATTTTATTTAAACTTTCAAAGCACCAAGTCTTTGATTCATTGATTCTTTGATTGTTTTCCTAGTCTCATTTGCTTCAATTTCTGCTCTGATCTTTAAAATTTCCTCCCTCATACAAGCTTTGGGATTGAGTTCTTCTTCTTCTAGGAGTTTGAGATTCAACATTAGGTTGTTTATTTGAGTTTACTATGTTTTCCTGATGAGAGAACTCACTGCTATAAATTTCTCTTTTAGAATTGCTATCATTGTGTCCCATAAAGTTCTGGTATGTTGTATTGGCATTACCATTTAGTTGGAGATACTGTTCAATTTCTTCTTTATTGTAATCCCAAATATTGAGTACAGTAATCCAAGTATTGTAATCCCTTTTCCAGTCTTCCTCACAATCCAAGAAGTTATAATTATAATCCCATTGAGATGTTACGGGAATCCCGGCAAGTTACTTCCATTCTGCCTCCTCTAATAAAACCCATGGTGAGAGTAGAGACACCATGACGTATTCAAAGTTAAGGGCAGCCAAGGGGTCCTGCGTCCAATCCTTGTGCAGACAAAGGACCGGATCCTAGGCCTCTCCCAGAATTTATTTTCTTGTGAAGAAGGGGGTGGCTCAAGGATGAGTGACAGTGAGGATTGCAGAAACTACGGGAACCATGTGAGTGACTTGAGGTGGCTGGCCAGCTAGTAAGAAAAGCATCTTTGCAAAATGCAGAGATAATGATATGCAGAAGGATCAATTTGCATAATTCAATTAAGGTAGCAACTGTATTGTTTTTGGAGGCTGTTGCTTCAGTTTCTGATATGTAAACATTTGTGCGCTGGGACTCATAGCCTCTTTATCTTGAGGCTCATACCCAGTTGACATTCCTGGAACTGCCTGGCTCTGTCATCCCACAGTGCTCATATCTTTTACAGAGAGCACTGTGCAGGAAACAGGAGACTGTCTGATGGCTTTAGAGATTACATACTAGTACTTTGGCTAGCCTTATTTATAATGCTTAGAGTCAGTTGAAGAGAGAAGGAAATATCATAGTCAGCTCTGTGCATATCAGTATAAGGAAGTAAGTCTCAATATAATCAAAGTTGCAGCAATTGTTCTGCATTCAAGGGGAGTCACTCAAATTGTTTCCCACACTTCTTTAATCTCATCTGTGACCCATTGGTTGTTCAATAGGGTTTATTTAATTTCCATGTGTTTATGGAGGTTTTGTGGTTTCTTTTGCCTTGGATTTCCAGTTTCATTGCCCTCTGGTCTGATAATATGCATGGAATAATTTCAGTTCCTTTCCATTCATTTAAGCATGTTCTGTGGGATAGTATATGAGCAGCCTGTGAGCAGATGAGGGGAATGTGTCTTCTGATGTTGTGGTATGAAGCACTCCATAGACATCTGCTAAGTCCATTTTGTCATAGGTTTGATTCAGTTCTGATATTTCTTTGTTGAGTTTTTGTCTAGTAGATCTATCTATTTGTGACAGTGGGGTGTTAGGTTCCCCCAACATAATTATGTTAGTGTTTATTTGATTTTTCATGTCCATTGATATTTGTTTTATATAGTTGGGTGATTCTGTATTTGGTACATATATATTTATTATTGCTGTCTCTTCTCCTTGGAGTTTTCCCTTAAAAATAATGTGGTGAAGCTGGGTGTGATACTGCATGCCTTTGATCCCAGCACTCAGGAGGCTGAGGCAGGAGGATTATTGTGAGTTTGAGACCAACCTGGGCTACAAAGTGAGTTCAAGGATGGCCTGAACTGCATAGTGAGACCCTGTCTCAAAAAATAGGGCTGGGGATTTAGCTCAGTGGTATAAGTATCTGCCTGGCAGGCACAAGGTTTGTGAGTTCGATCCCTGGTACCAAAAAAAAAAAAAAAAATGTGAATCTTCATCTCTTTTGATCAGTCTTAGCTCAAAGTTCACATTATCTGAAAATAGAATAGTTTCCCTGTTTCTTCTTTTTTTCTGGGTTCTTGTCATATGGAGTATTGTTTTCCCTCCTTTGACTTTCCTTCTATGAATTTTTTTTAGTTAAAAGTATTTCTTGTATACAGCATGTTGTTGGATCTTGTTTCTTGATTCATTTTGCCAGTCTGTTTCTTTTAATTAGTGAACTGAGACCATTTACATTGGTGGCCTCTTTGTCATTTTATTTTCCTGCTCTTGGTACCGTGTCTTCTCCCTCTGTTTAATTGCTTGATGTGTTTTTTGGCTTCTTTCTATTGGTCTTCTTGGAATCCTGTTCATTCTTATCTTTTTTCAAGGATAGTTTCCACAATACTTTGTAGAGTTAGTTTGGTGGTTATGAATGTCTTCTGTTGTTCTTTGTTATGGAAGTATCTTATTTCTCCATTAATTCTGAAATACAGTTTTGCAGGTTTGAAAATTATTTTCTTTCATGACTTGGAATACTTCTCTCCAAGCTCTCCTTGACTTAAATGCTTGTGTTGAGAAGTCTGCGGTGATTTTGATGAGCTTCCCTTTACATGTGATTTAATTCTCTAATAGCTTTTAATATTCTTTGAAATTCAGCACAATTTTTGGAATCTTGATTACTATATGAATTGGTGTAGATTTATTTTGGCCATGGCTAATTGGAGTCCTATAAGTGTCCCCTATCTGTCTGTCAAAATCTTTTTCCGTGCTTGGGAAGTTTTCTGCCATTATTTCTGTGAACAGTTTTTTAAAATGTCATTTTTGCTGATTCCTGACTTATCACTGACTCTAATAGTAGGTTGTTCGTCTTGCAGCCTTTGGATTTCTTTTTCATGATCCCTTAGAGAACGTTCTTTTCATGATTGCTACCTGCTATCCTGTCCTTTAGGTCTGATTTTCTGTCTTCACTTTCATTCACATGGTTTTGCAAACTTAACAGGAATTGTTAATTTCTTGGATATTTGTTTAAATCTGTTTCATGAATTTCATTTCTTTCCTATATTAACTATTCATGATTTCCATTATTTTCCTATGTGCCTCTATTTTTAAAAATCTATGTCTACTATAGATCTGCTGAATAAATCCTTCATTATAGTCATCAACTCTTTTTTTTTAAACTGGGATATTAATTCTGATCTGATTTCTCTATAGTCTCATATGATTTTTTTTTCTTCTGCTGCTATCATTTCAGCAATTTCAGGTGGATGGCTTCCATGTTTCTCCACCTCACTTTCCTGTGTCCTTGTCTTTGATGGGCTGGGGGTCTGGGATTGTATTTTGCTTCTGTGTCTTGTCATTTTCTATTTTTTAGTTTTATTTAGCAATAATAGTAACATGGGCAAACTATGGTATTAATTTGGTCCCTTCAACCATATGGTCAAAGTTTAGTTATATAATAAAATCTAACACAAATCAGGAGCTTGTATGCAAAGAACTTCTCCTTAGTAGAGTGATTTTACCCTGTGGTGGGGAAATTTAAGAGGGATAGAGGACAAAACAGAGAGGTAAATGAAGAGAAGTATGGTAGAAGCAAGCCTGGAGAACACAGGATGATGATGCAAGCTTTGCAATACTAGAAAAGGAGCAGGAGAGAAAGAATGAAGGAGTAAGCAAAAGACTATCAAAGTGAGCCAGAAAGACTGTGACAATGTTCACTCATATGAAAATATCATAAAATCAGAGAGACCGTTGATGAAAAGGAGAAATGAGACTAATAGAATCAAATAAAAACAAGGTAAAAATCCAAACAAACAAACACAGAAAAAGGAAAATGATAGAAACAAACAAAAAAAAAATAGTAAAATTCCTCGCTACCCAAGGGTCTGTGAAGCTGTCAATGGTTCTGTGGTGGTGTCCAAGTCAGAGAGCCCTGTACTGCTGGTCAACCCCACCAGGCCTGTGGTAGAATTTATGCTGGATGCGGCACTGATCTTGGCCTCCAGGTGTGGAACTCATGGGCCAGAATCTCCAATCAGTAATGGTCTCTCCTTATAGTTTTTTTCTGTCTCTGTGTCTCTCCTTATACTTTTTGTCTCTGTGTCTCTCTCCCAGTTGCCATGGAGCCTTCAGATCGACAGTTCAAGGCTGCTCCCAGCCCTGGGTACAGTTGGCTCCTCCTGGTGCTTGCGCAGCTCCCTTTTCCACTTCCACTGGCATCTCTGTCCTCTCCCCACATGTTGCTGTGCTGTGGGCTGAGTCTCTGCTACATCTGCTGCCACCCAAGGGCTGCTTGGTCCCACACTGTTCTCCCCTCTCATTTGTTGCTGTGCTCTGGCACAAGGCTGTTTAAATCCTGCACCCCTCTCTCAAGGGGTCCTCCTGCTCCACTCCTGACCTTCACCGGCACTGCTGCTGCCAACACCGCTGCCTCCTTGCTGAAGTCCCTAACCTACTAACTCACTGCTTCTGCCACCAGTGGTTGTTTCAGGGTTGGGTGGGGTAGGGTGCTATGGGCTGACTCTGCTCCCACCCAAGGGTGCAGTGCCAATCTCTCATTTTTGTGCTATGGCGCAGGGCTGCTTCAATCCCCTGGCCCTCAAGCAACTGGTCACAGGGTAGGAGGAGTCATGCTGTTTCTTTATTCACACATCCTGTAACTTTTTATTTCATAAACTTGTTCCTTTTTAACTTTATGACTTATTAAAATGATTAACATGTGTTAATCACATGCACATATATTTATACATCTTTTTGTTTTGCTAGGGATTGAACACAAGTTCTTTGAACTGATCTACATCCCTTACCATTCATTTATCTATTTATGTTTTATTTTTGAGACAAGGTCAGGCAAGTTGCCCAGGCTGGCCTCAAACTTGTGATCCTCCAGCCACAGCCTGCCTAATTTAGTTGCACACATTAATGGGGTGTGAGGTAACATTCTTGAGAATACATGCAGGCTGCACCCTCTGATCAAATCCAACCACCTGTTTTCTACCCATTCCCCACCCTCTAGACTTACTCTGTTCCTTCTAGGTTTAGCTTCCAAATGTGCAAAAAAAAAGTGATTCTTGTCTAACTGCATTCTTGGCTCTTACAATAACCCTTATCTTGAAACACAAACATAATGTATAGCTTTCAGTCTTTATTTATAAGTTTTTTGTATATTTCACATTTAAATTTCTTTAACAGTTACTCATTTTTGTTAAAACTAAGACACAAGCACACAAATCATTCTGGGCCCACTTGGGTCAGGATCGCTTGTGTCACTGTCTTCCTCTGCCACATTCTGCTCCACTGCAGGTTCTCCAGGACAGTGCTGTGGGGGGCCGTCCCCCCTTCTGGACCCTTTGATGGACCTGGTCAATCCTGTCCATGAGGAGGGACCATGCTTTCCAGAAACACGTCCAGGGTGTTTGCTTGGTTTGTTTCTCTTTCCACCATAGATGGTCTTGTAGCTCATAATGGGTCTCACGTTCCTCCTCTCTCTCCGTGAAAACCCTTTGATGTTAGGGTCCTTGTTTCCAAGCTTTTAAGGAGCTTGTTGAGAACTGTAAAACTTCTGCCAAACCTTCCATTGATATAGCAGTAGCTCTGCAAAGCTGCCCTTTTGTAAGAGCAGTGTACATCTTTACAGGAAATTCTCATTATTGAAGGTGTCTTTACCAGGAAGAAGCTGTTCAGGGACAAATTTATCTCCTGAGACACTCACAGCCACGTAACCTTTACACCCGCATTTCCTCTCGACTGCTTCCCAGAATTCATCCCCTCACCCTCTCCCGCCCCGCTGCCCCCAGAACCTGCAGGGACCTGTTGCTTTCTGTAGCTCGGTCTGTGATAAAAGCTTCCATGCTCTGGTCCGCTTTTATGTCTCACATTTTGATGTAAGACTCCCGTGCATATGTACATAATTAAACATGGGTTTTTTTTCCCCCTGTTAATCTGTCTTAAATTCATTATTAATTTACAGCCCAGTCAAAGAACCTAACAGGGAGCATATAAGGAAGCCACTTGCCTCTTCCCTGCAGAGAGGAGAGTTAGTGCATTCATTCTTCTCCCTTTTTCCTCTGGATGCTCTGTCCTAAAATGTAACTTAGCTGATTTTCTGATACACAAAACCACAGGATTCGCTATCGGTCATACCTTATGGTAGCTCTCGAGGTCCAAAAATTTCATAGAAGCAGCCTTTCCTTCTCTGTTTCATTCTTCCTGGTCCTCAGCTCTGTTCTGTAATTGTACCCCCCATACATTATTAGCCCACACACCATTCCTGAGATGTTGCTTTCTGGGGCTCACAGGCTAAAAGAGAAGAGAAGCAATGATTATACTTACTTACTGGTGATACAAAAGTGTTGAGGAAAATACAGTAAAATCAATAAAGAAGTTTCAAAGTAAGTTAAGAGTTTAGCAAATTTAAGTACAAAATGTTTCCCAAAAATTAATTTAAAAATCACTCTGAAAAGAAGACATCATTCATGGTTGTATTAATAAGAACGGTGCCAAAGGAGTGCTGAAAAGGCAACTTGACTGTCTGCAACAGAGAGCTGCAATCCAGTGATAACCACGAGGATGTACATACATGATGAAGATTTTACCAAGGCTGTGGAAATGATGTTTAACAGACCCAGGTGTGGCAAAGCTTTTATGTGTGTAAAAGAATAACACTGTTTCTATTTTTAAAATAGATGGACATCAGTTCTTTTTTCAGCTTAATAACCTGACCTTTCTATCATGTTCACCTCGAGCTATCAAATCAGGACAACTCACTAGGTGAGGTGTGTCTGCCGGGTGACACCCAGGTGCTTTGGACGGCTCTGTGCACTCTGAATGTGTCAGAGCACACCGATGCCCCGGAGGACTGCAGTTACACGCGTGTGTTTCTGTGTCCTCTGTTCTGCTCCATTGGTCTCTGTATCACTTTTTGTGCCAATTCTATGCCACTTTTGATGTGATGACTTCACAGTATAATTTGAAATCAGGAATTGTGATACCTCCAGGCTTGCTTTTTGCTCAGGATTGTTTTGTCTGTCTGAATCTTTTGTGTTTTCATATAAATTTTGGCATTTTTTTTCTAGCTCTCTGAAGAATATCAGGGGTATTTTCAGTTGCGTTGGAGATGTGTATTACTTTGGGTAGTTCCGCCATTTTGACAACATCAGTTCTACCAATTCATGAGCCGGGAGGTCTTTCTGTCTTCTGGTGTCGGCTCCAATTTCCTTCTTCAGTGTTCTGAGAATTTTGTTGCAGAAGTCTTTTACCTCCTTGATTAGACTGATTTCTATGGGTTTTATTTTCTGAGGCTGTTGTGAATGGAATAGTTTTCCTGATTTATTTCTCAGCGAGCCCATTATTGGTATATAGTAAAGCTATTGATTGATTCCCTGCTACTTTGCTGACTTCATTTATCAGCTCTAAACATCTTTTGTGGGAGTCCTTAGGGTCTTCTACATAAAAGATCATATCATCTACAAACAAGAATAATTTGACTTGTTCCTTTTCTGTTTGTGTGTGTGTGTGTTTAATATTTTCTCTTGCTGAAATGACCTGCTGAAATTTCAAGAACTATATTGAGCAAGAGTGGTGAGAGTGGATAAAATATATGTTGGACAAAAAGCAGCCTCTTTTACAAATTGTTCTGGGAAAACTAGATAACCACTGATAGAAGATTGCTTTAGACTCCTATTTCTTACCCTGTACAAAATCAATTCCAAATGTATCAAGGATCTAAGTATAAGACCCAAAATTTTGAATCTGCTAAAAGAAAACATAGGAGAAACACCTGGAACCACAGGCATAGGCAAATATTCCTGAATATAAATCTAATAACACAAAAATAATTGAGAAAAATCAACAAATAAGTTTGCAACAAATAAAATGTTTCTACACAGCAGACAGCAACAAAACTAACAGAACGAAGATACAGCCTACAGAATGGGAGAAAATCTTTGTCAGTTCCTTTTCTGATAGAATTACTACATAGAATATGGCGAACTCAAAATTTTGACACCAAAAAATCAAATATCCAATCAATAAGTGGGCAACTAAATTGAACAGACGCTTTTCATAAGAAGTACACATGGCCAATAAGTACATAAAATGTTCCACATCTTGAGATATTAGGGAAATTAATATAAAAACTACATTAAAACTCTACCTCACTTACATCAGAATGGCTAGTATCAAAACACCCACACCAAAAACAAAAAAGCAAACAAACAAAAAAATGATAAACTTCAGTGAAATGTGAAAGAAAAAAAAACCCTTCAACACTGCTGGTAGGAATGTAAATTAGTGCAGCCACAGTGTCTTCAAAAAATGAAACAGAACTATTTGATCAGCGATTCCACTCTTTGGTATACATCCAAGACAATTAAAGCCAGTACACCACGGGGACTGATGCATACCTATGACTATCCTGGCACACGTCACAGTGGCTAAGACATGGAAGCATCTTAGGTGCCCATCCACAGAGGACAAGATGAATGAAATGTGGTACACATACCCAGTGAATTCTGTCATTTGCAGGACACAGATGGACCTCATGACCAATATGCTGGGTAAAATAAACCAGACTCAGAAAGGCAAACAGCACACATTCTCCCTCACATGTAGAATCTCAAGAAAAGAAGAGACAAGAAAGCAGAGGTGAGTCTATCATTAGCCAGAGACAGGGAATAAGTGGGGAGGGGAGGGTCACGAGGGTGGGTAATGTGAGTGGGGCACGGATATGTGCAAAATGTGCACAGTGAGCCCCCCTCAACGTGAGGCGAGGTGGAGGGCTGGGCATGAGTGAGGGGTGGGCAGGCGGTGGAAAAGATTGAAGTGCATGCGTGCGTGAATATGTCCAAGTGAAACCCATTATTTTGCACAACTGATTTTTTAAAAAGTGGGGAAAAAATCCCTACTGGAATGGGAAGTCCTCACTTTGGCTACTCAGCTGGAGCAAGAGCCTATCTTCCTAACTCACACTCGCCACGTGATCCATCTCGCCAGCCTCTCTACCCATAATCATCACAGTGGAGTGAGCAGGGACGCGAGGGTTACGGGTTTTGACAAACGCATGACAGCATGTGTCCACTCTCACAGTGTGCTGCAGAGTGGTTCCTGCCCTGAGAACCCATGTGCTCCACCCATTCACCCTCTTTTCCTCCAAATCTTGGATCACTGGTTTCTTTAAAGTGTCCCAAACCTAGTTTTGTTCAGAATGCTGCAGGGTAGAAAGCATATACTATGTAATCAAAGACAAGCTTCTTTGACTTAGCCATGTGTATTTACATTTTCTCCATGGCACTCGCTGGCTTGGTAGCTTACTGCTCTACATCAGTAAGAAATATTATGATGCATTTATTCACTAATTTTCCATTCACCTACTGTAGGATGTCTTAGTTGCTTCTTAGATTAGCAATTATAAATATAGCTCCCATAAACATGTGTGGGGGTTTTGGGGGGAATATAGGTTTTTACCTCTTTTGAGCAAATTCTAAGCACCATGACAACTATGACAGGATGAGTACATCTAGTTTTGTGAGAAACTGCCCAACTGCTTTCCAAAAAGACTGTAGTACTTTGTGTTCCCATCAGAAACCAATGAGTCCCAGTTGCTCCCTCTCCTTGCCAGCCTCCAAAATCTTGGAGAAATAAAGTCATCTCTGAAATAGTGTCTTGGTTCTGGCATTTTAGGTGTGCAGTTTTTAAAACTGTTGTTTTAATTTGCCCACTTGAGGTAATACAACATTCAGCACCTGTTATTACATGTATCAAATGCTTTCTGAGTCCTCTCAGCTTTACCCTTGTGTGACTGATCTTTGGAAAACATTCCTAGCAGACAGGTCGCTTTCATTTCCTTTCTCTTCAGCTATCCTAACTCAGGAGTCTGCTAAGAATTGTATGAGTTCCAATAATAATTCTCATCACTGCTGTCTTTGAGAGTGCAGATTGCTTCCCTGTCTGTGCCAGAGCTTATTCCTGAAGAGGTGCCTTAGATTTCTCTGGGAAGAGTCTTCCGAAAGTGTGTGAAGACCCCTTCTTTTTGCTGGTGCGCAATCACATGTCCACGTCACTGAGGTCAGAGTGCAGCGTCTTTCTTCCCTACCCCTGTGTCTCATGTCTGACTACTGAACCCTTCTCCAGTCTTCCTCCAAGGTGCCCCCAAGAGCCTCCTCTCCACTCATTCCTCCCATGAGCACCTCATTTAGGATTTCACCATCTTTTCTGGCCTGAAGGCCCTCTCCCCACCTGCTGTAGACCACTGATTTAAATGGCTTTCTAGAGAGCACAGCACTCAGGGCCTCTCTGGTCCTCCTCCTCCTCACCTTCCCTTCCCTCCACCTGAGTCCCCCAGGAGGTCAGGGGCTGCTCCTCGGGAGCCCGACAGCGGGGGGTGTTGCTGGAACCCAACAGGTGATGGGGTGTGATCCATGATCGTGGACTCACTCAAAAGTCCCTTAGGGCTTCTGCACTCGCCAAGATGCTCTTTGTCCTTCAGAGGGTTTTCCCACAGTCATCTCTGAAACCAAATGAACGATATTTTATTATAGCACAACACGGGCGTCCTAAGTCTTCTTAAGATACTTAACCTCTTGGTAAGGGCTGCCATGTGTTACTGATCCTCCTGCTCCACAGCGAGTTTCTCCAGGGAGGAGGTCTGGACCCTGCTTCTCCTCTTCCAGAATCCTCAGTGCAGTATTATTTGGCACTTAGAAGAGTTCAGGTGCCTGGGTAAAGGAAGGCAGGGGTGAGGAGCTGACTAAAAATAGTTTCTTTACAGTGTAGTTGTTATTCTTGGTCTGGTTTTCATAAGGCAAGACAGAAAAAACACCATGGGAGTGTTCGGCAATGTGCGTGTGTTTATTCAGACCACAGAAAAGCAATGTGAAGATCTTTGTGATGAAAGCAACGTTTAAAGATTTCCATTTTTATCTTCTGTACAACTGAGCTGCTTTGGCCGTCCGGCTGATGTGCCGGGGTGGTTATCCTAAATGCCGAGGATTAGGACTGACCTTTGGCAAGCGAGTCCAAAGATTGGACATTTAATGTTGAATACCTACGTTTCAAATATACACTTTGCAAAAAAAAAAAAATCTTTTATTTGATCATGCCCTATTAATAAATGTGTATTTACCTAAAGTCTCAGAATTCAAACTTGTACTTTTTACGGAAGTCCACAATGAATTTCATCCTGTTTCTGCGCAGTGGGAGGAGGGCGAGTCTCTCGGTACTCGGAAGGCGGCCAGCGCGGGAAGCACAGCTGGAGTCTCGGTCAGGTCGGTGCGTGACAGGCAGCAAAGCCCTGCGTGTACGGAGACCCCGTGCATGCAAATCATGACGAAGCATTTCATCCACCGCGGCTCTGCCTTTTAGGGTTCATTCTGCAGCTGAAAAGTGAATGGGGAATCTGGCAGCCGGAAAGGGGCAGAATAAAATCACATTCACTGCTTCCTTACTTTGAAAAGGAAAGCTGTGGGCGCAGTGGGAGCCCAGCTCGCGTTCCTCCCAGGCGGCTGGGGACCCGCAGGGCTGCGCGTGCGCCAGGGAAGCGGCGCTCTCTGCGGGGACTACCTGTGCGCCCTTGCCACGGGCGGCCTGAAACCTCCCCGAGACTGCGGGAGCCTGGACCCGCGGGAGCCCTCTGCTTCGCGGGGGGATCTGGAGAGAGCGAAGGGGTGGTGCTGAGAAAAACGAAAACAAAAACACCGCTTCCTGACCGTGGGAGCCTCAGGACACACTTGTTTCCAAGACGCCCGGTTTGCTCTTTGTTCTGTTGGTCCGTGACCCGGTTGTTCCGCGTGGAAACCGCTGAATGGGCAGAAAGCAAGGAAGGGGATGAGATCTCTGCGTCTGCGCAGGAATACGGAGGAAGGGGCCGTTGGTCCCCGGCGCCCTCCGAGGTTCTCTGGCTGGTAGGCAAACCGACTTGACATTAAGTCAGATAATTCTAATGATACAACAACAAATCTACTTACTTGGGCAGGGAGTCCCACGAAAAATAGGAGAAGCAAAGAAACACCAATGATCGACGATTCTGTTGTAGCCAAAGATACAGAAAGGAACGGTTCTCGGGGCTCCGGGTGCAGGGGTGTGCAGCGGGGTTGTGGGGGGCGTGGTTGACGAAGTCTCCGTTTGCATGGGTGAGAGTCTCTCTGGGGGCAAGAGTCCTCCTGGAGCTCCTCTCCTTGCAGACTCCTTCTGTGTGGACGGTTTCCATCGGAGGAGTAAAGCCCCTCTCCCAGATGTACAGGTCCCCGGCTGGCGTTGTTTCACAGCGTTAAGCGGGGTGGGGGGCTTCTCCCGCAGAGTGGTCCATCTGCCGGGTGGCTCCGTCCCATGTCCGCCAGCCACACCGGGGCCCTGTGTCCTGAGCGCCAGCGGTAACCGGACGGGGACGCGTCCAGCTCGGTCTCCGTTCGCTGGTGTAGCGAGCCCCGCTGACGGGCAGTGGAAGGAGAGGGAGGCTCTGCGGCGGCTGGGCTGCGCCTGACCCTGGGGTTGCCGCGTGCGTGCTGCGGCCACAGACAGCGCTCGCCATCCCGGGCTGGCCCATCCCGCGCCCCCACAGTGCCGAGAGCTCAGGGTTTCGGTTCTCACCCCGGGAAGGTGTCATCCTAATTAACTTTTTGGGGGATGTTAACTGCATTCAAATTTACCCATCGTTTTCCTGCTGATATTTAACTTGAGCCTGGTACCTGCGGAAGAGAAGTCCAGGAAGATCACACTTACCTGTCACTTCTGACTCGTTTCCAAGACAACAGAAAATCTTCGCCACTATTTGTTAGCAAGGGCAAACATACAACATTTGAAAAATAGCCCTGTATGAAGTCCAGTGATATGTCTTTATAATCGACTAAGAAATAAAAAAAGAAGAAGATATAAGTGGAAAACATAAAAGTAAGAACTTTCCTCATGAAAATTATTCTCTGCAGTAGAGAGAAGCGGGGCGAACTCACCCGCCACCCTATTTCCATTTTCCCTCCTCATTCCTCACTTCTATGGTTTAGAGCAGGATTGCTGTCCTATCATTAGTGTCATCCGAGGGACGAGCTCACCTTCAGACCTCTGGACATTTTTCCTCGGTTTCTGCAAACGGTGAGAAGTGTCGCCAATGTTTCAGATTTGTGGCTCAGAAAGAAGTGTGTCGCTCCCCAGAGCCTGGCTCACCAACACACTGGACACGGAGGCCACGGGACAGCAGGGGCTGTGCAGTTTATACAGGAAGAGTGACAAAAATCCCTCTAATTAACTGCCAGGGAGCAGATCAGAGTGTCCGGACAGCCCCGTCATTGCAGCCCAGAGCCACAGTGTGGAAGGGTGGGGTTGGAATTCCAGCGTGGACAGGGACACCGTGTCCCGGAGACACGCAGGACTCAGGCTGCCTCCAGCCTGCTCACAGCAGGGGTCCAGGCAACGTGGGGTTTGATGAGGGTCCCGAGACCTGGCCGCTGTGCTGGGGAGGCTGAGGCAGCCTGAGCCCACCCTTTGCCCACAGTGGGTTTTCTGTTGAAGATTTTAATGAACAGAGTAGAGCAACGATGATCGATATTTGTCAGTTAATTTACAGAGGGTGGTTTGAGATGACATGCGGCATTCTAGAAAAGTTACTTTGAAGCGATTATGTTCTTTATGTTAAAAAGAATGGGTAAAGTTCTCAAAACTGTCCTGGCCTGTCCTGGGGTGCTGGCCTCAGCAGGTGACAGTCACCACTTATCACAGCAAGAAGCTGAGTTCAGCAGTGCTGAAGCACATGCAGGAGGGAGTCACACTTAGATATGTGCTCCTGTTCACGATGAACACGGTACGGAAGAACAGGTGACCTCTGCGGGTCTTCTGCTCAAAGTCTTTGCTTGATCATTAATTTGCTGTATTATTTTTCTATAAAAAGATTAATGAGATCATCTTGCATTACATACTAACTAACAACATTTGCAACTTCAAACTGATTGAGAGACATAGTGTTCTACTCACAGGAAAAACCCCTCCAGAGAAAGACATCGATGCTGGTGAGGACTCCTACCCTGCAGGGGAAGTCAAAGCCATGCTGGTGACAGAGACCTGGAAATACACCTACGGTCGGTCAGCCTCAGCACTCTAACCCTGGGGCAGCAGGAACACAGGCTTCAGTCATACTGGGAACCTTAGTGACTGAGGGCGACACTGTCTCAAAATAAAAACAAAGTTCGACCCTCAGTACCACACACACACACACACCAAACAAAAATGTGTCATTGTGTTTGCTAAGGAATAATGAACATTAGATTTTTTCACTTGTAATCACCTCCTAATGTTCTATCATTTATGTAATTCATTTTAATCAAATAAGACATTGCCCAAAGAGGAAGGCCATTCACGTGTTAGACGAATTGTTTCCAGCTCCAAAAGTTCAGAAGGCTGCTGCAAAGGTACAAATACAATAAGAATGCTGAGTATCTAGCAGGCTTCCAACCACATAGCCAACCTCAGTAAAAGTCGTCTTGTTTGTGTTCCTAATTTCGACAACACTTCCTCAGGACTGAACGACATGTGCTTTTGGACCCTTCTCTTCCCCGTGTGGAGCATCAGTGTGCGGGCTTACCTAAAAGAAAGATCAGGAACTCTGGGACAAAGGCCATGACACGCTCCTCACAGATCCTTAGCTAGTACTTTGTATGTAGTACATTATTTGTAAGGGTTTGAATGAGATTGGCCTTCTAAGTCTGCATCCAGCTAAGGGTGAACCGAGAACACGATCAGTCTGGCGGTCACCCGGATGAGCCGCAGCCCCAGTCAGTAAGCAGTTTCCAGCCATCCTGCAGCCCTGCTGTAATTGCTACCGTACTGTGATGGAAGTCAGGACCAAGAGTTGAGTCACACGTGAACATGTCCTGTAGGGACCTGGCATCACAGATGTGTAAGTAGGAGGCGGAGATCTGTGCACCTGGCTGCTTGATCTGGCATTTCTTCCAGTCGCTGGATGGGTCAGCAGATTCATTTCATACCATGGCTGCCTCAGCGGCCATCCGTCCGTTAGGCTCGGCATCCACTGTTTGGAACGCAGGTGCCCAGTGAAGATGTCCCATACCCGTGTGGATGTCAGAGTGGAGCCTAACACAGTGAGCCACACTCAGCTGGCCATGGTCAGCCCTGAGGGTCACACCAGGGTCCTGTAAATACTCCTGTGTTCCTCTTAAGGGAAGTCTTCCACAGCCCCCTCACAATAGTGAACGGAATCCTGTGCGTGGCCCTGCGGGCACACAGTGCCCAGCTCCAAGCTTTGTCTCTGTCCCCTCACCCACGGGCTGAGCCTCCTGCCGCCTCCAGCCTTCCCTCGGGCCTCCCTGCCCCCTGTAACGTCTGTGGGACCCGGAAGGGGAAGGGAATATATTTCTCCTGTTTCGTGCATTTTGCTCTTCCTACTCCGGCGCCCCTCAGTACACGCTTAGCTCTAACCATTGCCCCCGACTCTTGCTCTGGACTGTCCTAAAGGGTCTAACTTGGCTTACAGACACTATGTGTGTGTGTTTTTTTAATTTCTTTTTTAAAAAGGAAACATGAGTAAAAACGATGATACAGAATTTCAAAACAAAGTAACAGGAGGTTAACAGTGGTTAATATATTGTGCATTGTTATCTTCAAAGTAGTTGCTCAGGTTACCAGATACAGGCTCACAGCCGCTCCTGATGGAAAGCTCGCAAGACCAGAGCAGAGGGGAAACCAGTGAGCGTCAGAGCCGGGTGTGAAGAGCACAGGCAGAATGGTTTCCTCCCGTGAAGAAATGCTCAGTGGTTCTCCGCATCAGAGACGCACACACACGGCTGGAGGAACAGCAGCCCTGCTGCGCGCACACCTCGCTCTGCTGTGCTCTCATTAGGAGGAAATGGAAGCACTGCTCCTTCACTCCACACACCCCTGGGTTCAGTTTTGCCAAAGGAAAGAAGTAGAGACATTGATGACCAAGTGTGAGCCCACGTCTTCAGAGGCTGCACAGAGGCTGCATTTCTCTCTTGCTCTGCTGCTGTGAGGTAAGATGGACAGGTGGCTCACAGGCCTAGGACACTGCAGTGGGGCCGCCAAACTGCCTTGGGGCTTCAGTGACAAGCAGTCACCCCAGCAATCCAGCTGGGCCCAGCTCGGCCAGCGGAAGTCAGCACTTGGCACATGCATGAGTTTGGTATAGCTTGTCCATGCAGTAATCTTGTGACAATGACTATAGCAAATACGTTTTCAAAAAAATATATCACCATAAAAGACACACTGCCATTAATCTTCCTTAAAATCTCCCCCTCACTTCAAAACACTTTACCCACTGTTCTTGCTACTTTTTGAAACAGCTCTGGAATATTCTTTCACGAGGGTCTTTAGATGCACTGTTTCGGCTGCCTCAGTGTGCTGAATCAGTTCAAAAAGTATCCTTGTCGTGGTCGTTTAGGCTTCTGGGAAAAGCTGGAAGTCCCATGTTACCAGATCCAGTATATACCGTCCATGAGGACCCACCACAATGATTTTAAGAGCCTGCCTTTCTGTTGGATGACACAGCAGTAGCAGGAACTGTATTTTGGGTCGCACTGCCTGAAGACACTCATGAGAGGGGACCTGTAGAACTGCTGAGAAAGTGGCAGGAAGGGTGGGGGATAGGCGTATTGGACGTCGTGGGAGTGCACGGAGGGGATGAATGGCGATGTGTCTTTGGCTGTAATAATTTTCTTCTTTAAACACATTACGGCATATTTTGAGGGCCCCTCCTATATTATTGTATAAAATTCCATACTTGGCCTACATATGCTTTTCTCATATGTATTTGAATAATTCAGAATATTTCTAGAGACACCCTCCCCAGCCCCGCTCATCTCAATCTCTTTTCTAGTTGACTCTGGGAAGCGATATTTCCGGGGAGATGTGGCTGTCGTGATTAAATCCTTTGAGTACAGATCTATCTTTCTGGATTGCTGAATCTGAAAGGCTAATGCTCTTGGCAACCCAGAATCCCTCCCTTCAAGGACACCAGGGCGGGCTTGGTGTCCACAGACTGGGTGAGCTCAGCTCTTTCTCACTTGGAACTGTGCCGAGGGTAAGAGTGGAGTCCTGCACGCTATCAACCCGGTGGGCACCAGCCACCTGTTCTGGGCTCTTTCACTGTAATGTTAAGGAAGAATCAAGCAGATACCACAGGAAAGAAATAAATCTGAGTTGTATAGCAAGGGACCCATTATGCCAGCATCGTGGGCATCTTTCCTGTGATGTTCTGTGTTATTAGGTCCTGAGGCTTTGACTCCTTCCTGTTTTAACTATATTACCAAATTTTTTCATTACTAAGAGGAATTTTAATTTTCTCTAATTTTATGACTTTTCTGTCAATATCATGCCCTTGTGAATTATTTGCTCACTCACATGCAGCGTAAAATGCCTTTATGCCATTAATCCTCAGGGAACTATAATTCGATTTTGTCTTTTACCATTTATTGCTACTCGAGTGTGTTTGAGAAAGACTTTACCCAACCAAACACCTACCTGTCCACACCACACCGGCTGACTTTCTACATGATCACTTATGTCATGGTGCACATGAATCTCTCTACTGATAAACGTGGGAAGGTCATGACTTTCTAGTATTCCTTCTTTGTAAAATTTTTAGTGACATTAGTGAAATGTGTCTCGTATCTTATTCCTTTTCTGATATTGATATTTATCAATTTTTATTCTACTTGATTAAAAAGTGATGATTATGAAACAGTACAGAATTCAGCACAGAATCCCAATTTTACCTTCATATGAAATTCCTGTCTCCAAATCACACTGAGGCAAGTATCACAGTGCAGCAGGGAGTTTTGTGGAATGAAGTAAAGAATCAGCATTAGGAGGCCAGAGCCAGCTCCTAAGGGGCATCTGCTGGGAAGTGTGCAGTATCCGTGTATCAAAGAACCTGGAAGAAGTATGGAAGCCAGGACAAGACACCAGGAGAGAGGGTGCTGTGTGATTCCAGGAAGGGGCCGAGACTATGAGCGGGCTCCCGAGGGGCCAAAGTTGGAGGGAAATGTCAGCACAGAAGCCACGGCAGCTTTCGCTTCCGGGGAAGGGACTTCCAGGACACAGAAAAATGGAAATGACCTCGTTATCTGTGGAACCTCAGGGGCCCAGAGGAATGTTCTGCTGTTAACAGCAGAAGCTCAGCCCGTGCAGACCCCTCTTCATGACCTTGGGAATCTCTTTTAGTTTTTCTATTTTAACCTTTCTGTTTCCTAATCTGCATAACACTGATGCTGATAGCAGTTACCTACCAGCTGCAGTCAGCATTAAAGAAGCAGGGATGAGAAGCCGCAGGCAGAGTCTCGCCGCAGTCAGGTCTCAGGGCTCCCAGTGCAGCACCCTAGCCTGGTTTGGAAAGAGTCACCTCTGGCTCTGCGGCCCACTCACCAGCCGCCCCCAGGCCCGGGAAATACCCGGGCCCTTCTTGCCGTTTTGTATGGTCCGTTATCCCCCAAAGCTCTGTGCTTGTTATTATATTCCTGCAGCAGAAGTTATAATAAATATTTAATATTCATTAGTAGAATTTGTTTTTATGCCTAGTCCTTCTACAGAATTTGGAGAAAGAAAAAAGCTTTTCAGCTGTTGTGTAGAATTTCTCCTCTATCATTTCAATTTCAAACCCACTTCTCTGTGAGCTAGCATATCCCTGTGGGTGGACACCTCACTTTGTGTAGGTCCTTGGTGCTGAGAATGGAGGCCCTCCTCCAACCTCAGCATGAGGAGAGCGGTGGGGAGAGGGAGCATGAGGAGGAGAGGGAGAGGGAGAGGGGGACAGAAAGAGGGGAATTTGGAGGTCACGTGCATGTTTGGGGTTTGCTTTGGTTGTGGTGATGATTCGCTAGTGTGTAATTCTCTCCACACTCATCAGGTACTGTACAATACACATGTAGCCTTTTGTATGCTGATCATACTTCAATGTAGTGGTTAAAAAGTATACTAATCCTGCCTTAGGATCTTGCACTTTGCTGAAACTTCTCTGCTGGATTTGTGCTGATTGTGACTGTGATTCCTGATGCCACGCATCTCAAAGATACTGAATTCTAATGTTTTCAGAAATCACGTGAGAGTGCGTCTTTATATTCGTGGGTAGTTTCTGTCCCTTGGAGATACTGAAGGATCCTTATAACGTTCATGGACCTGGGTGACCCACTTGTGGCATCTTCAGAATTGTATCTCCAAGTTCATTTGACTTGTGTGTCCTGTGAGATGGTCACTATCTTTATAACTTCTCTCTAAAATCGGACAGTCCTGGCTTGCCATGAGCAGGCCCCTGGCCCACCAGCTCTGGTCGTCCTCTGGAGGAGAAAGTCCCAGGGTCCTGTGTTCATCAGCACCTCCTCAAAGGTCTCCACTCACAGGGCTGAGCTGGTGACTTCTCTAAGCCCCCTGCCCTCCTAGTGCAGCGCCTGGAATATCGGGGGTCCTCAAACCACAGTCACTGAGGTAGAGCAAAGCAGGCCCAAAACACCGGTCCTGTTTCTCCGTACTACAAAGCAGATTCTGAATCAGGGAGTGGACTACGTGGCCTTCGCCTAACCTTGGCTGCATAAAAGTCAAACAGCTTGTGGTCTGTTTTCAAGGGTTCTTACTGATTTTCCTTTCTAGAACATTTGAAGTGATAACTACATTGTATTCAACTTGGCTCTGAGAATCAATTGCACAGAGTCATGAGCTAGTATGAGTTTCAATTTTAGACTGGTCTGAATACGATAGGCTAAGAAGTAGAACAAATCGTTTCCCTTCAGAATACCCTCACCAAAACCTTCCCCCCACTTTTTTTTTTTTTTTTTGAGACAGGGTCTCACTATGCAGTTCAGCTGGCCTTGAGCTTACTTTGTATCTCAGGCTGGCTTGGAACTTGCAACAATCTTCCTGCCTCAGCTTCCCAAGTGCTGGGATTACAGGCATGCACCACTACACCCAGCTTCCCACCAGAACTTTTAAAAACACTTTCAAGCTTAGTATTTTCCTGGAAGTCTCCCGCAGAAGACACCGGGGAAACAACTGGCTGAATCTCTAGGCGTCATGGCCCAGATAAGCAGCCTCTAGGGCTGGGCTACCACCGCCAGCACATCCCGGTGCAGGCGATCAGGTCTTTCTTCTCAAAGCTTACCCGGTTCCAGGACCTGTTTGCTTTTCACAAGTGCACGGACACAGCACACCACACTCATCGCGGGAAGTTGGCCCGTGTGAGTTACACATTTTGATTCTTTTTTCACTCTCTCTCCCTGTCCTTGCAAGTCTCATCCCCTTCTTGTGCAGTACGTAAGCCCGTGTGACTGATTACCTTCATTGAACACTGTGGTCTCAAGATGCATCCATTTGCCTATAAATGATTCACATTCGTCCTTCCTTGTGACACAGCAGTACTCTGTTATGAGTAAACGCCGAATTTTCTTTATCCATTCCTCTGTTGATCGACAGACTGACTGCTTCCAAGATTCGGCTACCACGGACTGTGCTGCTGTAAACATGGGTCACTTAGTTTGATGCTGGCCACTAGAGAAACGCAAATTAAAGGAACCCAGATTTAGCTTTCTCTAGAAAGAATGGCCGTCATCAAGAAATCAAATCATAACAAAGTCTGCTGAAGCCTCAGCGAAAAAAGAACTCTTCTACACTGTTGGTGGAAATTAGTATAGAGATTACTCAAAAATCTAAAAGTAAAAATTCCATTTGAATCAGCTAAGCTCCCTCTAGGTATCTTCCCAAAAGAGTTTAAGACATCACTACTTCTTTCCAGAGGTACAATCAAGAGCAAGTGTACATATGCTTAGGAGGAAGTGTTTGGGTTTTCCTAGAATAATAGTTCCCATAAATGCAAATCAAACTACAATCCATGGAAAGATCATTTGCTGTCACTACTGCACATTTAAATCCTCTCCTCCACCCTCCCCCAGAAAGCTGGGAAGAATGCACTGAATCGTAGTAGATGTTGATTTAGGCAGGCAAGTTACCATCATCTCATCGCGCAAGAGGAAATCAAGGGCCGGGAGGTGTTGTTCTCAATTGAAAATACCTTGACTTCTGGACTGAAGAAAAGGCTGATTAAAACAGATGGTGTGTGCGTGTGCGCGTGCATGTGTGTGTGTGTGTGTGTTGCACGTGCACCATTAACGATTACCCCTTTCTGCACTCATGAAAACCTTCCGAGTCAGGAATGCTGCCTGTTAAAGAATGTACTGATATAAGCAAATGTTCCTTGTGAAAACTTTTGAGAATTTGAATGCAGGAGTCTTCAGGCTCTGTGAGGTCAAACTTTGATTTGAAGGAGAGCAGAGGTGTAGACCCTGCCCTGTTCCTAAGCCTGGGTGCTTACACTGCAGGCTGGATGCGCAGAGCACCCCGAGCCCGGCTCACCCTGGGAGGCTGCCTCTTACTCTGCCCATCCTCCCCTCCAGGCAAGGGCTGGTGGAAGCCTGGGCTGCAGCTGCCAATAATTCCACTGCGGATTTTGCTACCTGAGGGTGCACAGCTTCCGCTCCGTCCTCTGCCGCCCGGGCAGCTCTTCCAGGACGCAAGCGCCTTCCGTCTGTGTGCCTTGGTGCAGGTCAGCAGTGGAGAACTTTATTCTCCTGCCCTTATTTCAAGGAGAATTACTCGTGAGGAAGAGAGACAGATTATGGGTGATTTTAGTGGAAGGAAGTGAAGAAGCTAAATAAATGACAATTAATTTTTTGAAGAAACAATAACAAAAATTAATCAAAGTTCAATCTTAAGTTTCAAAAGTAATTTATTTTAAAAGGAAATATTGCTAAAGATGGTCAGAGCACACATTTCTATGATTTTAAAAGTAATTTCCTTTGCCAGTATTTGAATTTTCAGTGATAATGAAAAATACACATGAACATGTCTGATGTGACAAAAATATAATCATATTTGGTGTTGCTCAGAACGAAATATTCCATTTTTGTTTATAAAATGGATATGAAACTACAGGCCTACTCTACAGTAACTGTGGGCTGTGCTTCCAAATCATCTCAGAAGGGATGGACATCAAAATTCTGCTGCATGGAATTCTGAAACAAAAACAGAAAACTTTCTGCTATTAAAGTAGGTAAGCAAGAAACTAGTTTTTTCACTCCACTCTTTTTCTGTAGTAAAGAAGACTCTTAGTTGCAAGAGAGACAACTGGGCCAGAGTTCCCTCCAACTTTATCAGTTTTTTGAATGGATTTCAGAAAACAAACACAGAAAACACAAAGCAGCAGCAGCTGAGGACAGGGATTTGGGGAACAGGAACACTCATCTTTGCCTTTCACCATTACTCAAATTTCAAATGTGAAGGTGAAACTGATATTTTCCTAGGCTTTGCTTGAGTGGTCTGAAGTTTTAGTGCATATTTTAAAATATGAATAATATTCAGATGAAAAGCATTTATACTACTGTTTCAGAAAGATAATTTCAAGGATAAAATTGAACATCTGTCTAATTCAAAGCCAGCAGTATAACAAATGCAGTGTGAAAATTAGAATGTTTGGCAGCTATTCTTAATCAAATATTGATTCTAAGCTGGAGGCATATTAAATGTGAGAGTGTGTTAGACATTTTTTTAAATGTTACCTTTTCTCTCTTAAGCTGACTCGCAGGTACAAACAACGCAGTGTCTGTGTTCGCTTCGCCCAGCGGTCACAGCTGAGAAGCTGCACCCCAGCCAGGAGAGGCGCCCTTGCCCTGGGGCCTGCAGATTGGCTCCGTCACCGAGAACCCAGGAGACCTTGTGAAGGGAGCCGCCCCCTCCTTCTCTGCTCCTCACAAAGCCTTCTCTGTCCTCCAGGTCTGCCCCTGTCACTCCAGGCTGTGACACAAATGCGTTTGTACCGCACCAACCTCCCGAAATCGGCCCGGCGTTCAGGGGAGCTCTGCAGCCCCGTCACAGCGTGCTGGGCCAGCAGCTCCCACGTCAGCAGTGTGGTTTTCGGCTGAGGAAGCATATCGGGGTCCCTCGCTGTCTACACAGCTCCCCACGGTGCACACGGGTCTTTGGAGTACAAATTTGCACTTTGCTGAGACAAACGCCTCCGAGTACGAAGGCTGGGTCACGTGGCAGCGGCATACACGGTGTTCCAAGAACTAGCAAGACTCTTCCAGAGTGGCGGCACCCAGAGGGTCCCAGGGTGTCCTAGGAGTGATTCCGCTACGCAGAACCGATGCCAGCACTGGGCGTCACCACTGTTTCCACTTTAGCCACCTCTACAGCTACGCAGCGATGGCATCTCCCGCGGGAGTCAGTGTCTGTCTGTCGCGCTGGCAATGAGGTTGCCACCCTTGTACTCGCTCATGGTGTGACCACCTTCACTGTAGAGCCGTTCCCCACTCTGATGGGGTTCAGAACGCAGTGCCCAAAAGGGACTCTTAGGTACTGGCTGCAAAGACAGAGCAGGAAGGCCGCTCTGACCTTCTTCCTCACTGTCTCAGGCCGCAGAAAGAGTTCTCCCACGCCCTCCCTGACACAGGGCCTCAGACCTCCGTTCTGGAAGCGCCCTCCGAGCAGCTGGAGAGGACCATCCCCCTCCACAGAGACACAGCAGCGCCCAGAGGACCCTGGACAATCCTGTGTGTTTCTCTTCTGTGTCCACCTCCACACGAAGATGAACAGGTTTCCCTGCTTCTTTGGGCCATTTCTGATTGTTCTCTAGCATGAAACACTCATTGAAAAGCTTCACATGACTTTGTTTTGCTAGTCTAGCTTTTGTTGTTAGGAGCTTTTGCCATGAACCTTACCATGGGTGAGAAAGATGTACTACTTTTTTTCTTTTTCTCCTCTCCATGTTTTGTCTATCTTCTCATTGGATTTTTTTCCCTGTACATATTCTACACACTGGTTCCTCATGGGACATGTGGATCATGAATATTTTCTCCCAGTCTCTGTTGTTTTATCCTTTTAGTAGAGTCTTTTGAAGAGCTAAAGTTTTAAGTTTTGATGAAGTCAGTCTTATCTGATTTCTTTCTTTTATGGATTATGCCTTTGGTCTCTATGAACTCTGCCTAACCTTAAATCCCAAAGATTTTTTTCATTTTCCCTTAAAACTGTGTTAGTTTCACAGTTAAGTCTGATCCATCTTAACATCTTGTGAAGTGCAGGGTTTTGGTTGAGGTTTACTTTTTGCCTGTAAATGTCCAAAATTGTCCTGTCTTTCACAATTTCTTGGAAAATGTTTTAGTCTTCCAGTGAGTTCTGTTGGCCCTGTTGTCAAAAAATCAGCTGTATTTATTTGTAACTACTCAGTTTTCTATTTTGATTCATTGAACTGTGCCAAAATTTTTGAGAATGAAAAAACATCATGAAAAAGTAGAGTATATACCAGCACCTTCCTTTTGGTGATTGAAAGGGAAGACATCTCCTTGGGTTGGTTGTAGTCTTCTCCCTCTCTCTGTGAGGTCACCCCAAGCCAGGCAGGGTTGCCTGAATGAGAGACGCAGCTGGGCGGCACTGGGCTCCTGGGTCTGACTGCCTAAGGTGCGGGAGATGATGCTTCCCCTTTCCCATCCTGGCTGCACCGGGAGACCCTCAGACCGGGAGCGGGCGTTGGGAGCTCTGTGTGACTCTAGCATAAGTCCCTTTCCCAATCGCCTCTTCTTATTTCTATGAAAATTATTAATGAACTAATTAAAGAACAACAATAATTAATACATTGTTCATCATAATCATAAAATAGTGACCAAAAGGTTACTCAGTGTATGTACAGTTTATGAATAAAAACTGTTACAAAAAATATACACGAATAGATAATAGCATGGCACTTTTTTTTCTATTTCTTAACAAAAATTTGCTTATTTGGTAGTTACTGCAAGGGTAAAGAAAAATGCTTTTAAAGGTTGACAAAAAAGCAAATTCCTTCCAATTGTGCTTGGTTATAGAATTCTCCCTGTTCAACATATTTTTTCCAGACTTTATGTCATATCAAGTTAAAGATCATCTGTATTCTCAAATTATATTAAGGCAGAGATCATCCTGCAATGCGATTACGAGGCTCCAGCTACCTGAATGCAGGGATTCCAGCTCTGCTCAGCTTCCTCTCTCTTATCTCACGAAGGGAACTAATCCGGGATGCTCAAGCTTGTCGCAAATACCGAACACTCCAGAGACTTAAAACAATTAGAAAAAGCCAGGCGCACAGTCACCAGAACTCACTGGTGAATCTTGACTTTCTAGTTCAGTGCCCAACTCTTCTGCATGGGCTTCTTGTCTGTCTTCCATCTGATGGTGATTTCCTTGCATGCTGCACAAGCAGCTGCTCTGCACACCAGGCTGACACTGGGCCACCGCTGGCCTCCTCTCCCAGACTGGGAGCTTTCCGGTATAAATAGTGCTTTATATGACACTGGGGTATGACAGTTTATGCAACATGTTATATTAACACATATATTAGTGGACATTCCTAATTAAAATTTTATGTTAATAATTGCAACAGTAAGAGATTATGATCTAATAATGTATGCTATAATATGTCATCACGCAATAAGATGTTATGCAATATATAATAGCATACTATTTCATACAATATTAGCCCTTATTGCATAATGCGATATTGTGCATTATATGCCCATGTCGTGATGGCAGTGTCTTCTGACTCGTGGATCCTTGCATCCCCATCTTCTTTAATCCTGTTACTTGCGCTGTGTTCTCCATCTTTCATACCTAAAAGGTTTCCCATTGGGCTGTCTTTTGCTCACACAGCAAATGTTTACCAAGAGCCTATTTTTTACCGTCTTTATGACTCTGTATCTTCTCATCCTGTGTAATTCACCATAAACTCTGGCCAAGTATTTATGTTTACTGATGTGTCTACAATGGAAGCCCTTAAGCGGAGAGGCCAGAGAGAGCTCATGAGCCTGGGGATAGCTCCTTCCTGACAGGAGTGGAGCTGTGTGTGTGTGTGTGTGTGTGTGTGTGTGTGTGCGTGTGTGTGATATGCATATAGAATCTGATTGAATGTATGAATTAGTAATTGACACTTAGTTAAGAGTGAATAAATGAATAATGTAAGTCTGGGCCCAGAAGGCCAACAAAGAAATTATAGACAGCCTTTGAGAGATTTTATTCCCAAATAAATCACCGTGTTTGACACGAGACACACCAGAAGTAATCAGTTAGCCTCAGAAACATTGAAAAAGGGCAAGGAATTCAATCTTCTTGTGCCAGAGAAGAGAACCGGCCATCAGCAAAAATCCCCCATTACTACTGGAACAGCAAATGCCATGATAAACATCCACAGGAAGACATTCCATTCTCACTACATAGTTCAGGCTGGCCCCAGACTCAATATGTAGACCTCAAACTCTCTGAGATCCTCCTGCCTCAGCCTCCCAAATGCTGGGATTACAGGTGTGCACCACCATGCCCAGTTCCTATACAAGGTTTTAAAAACTCGTGTTTTTGTTTTGAAGATAACCTGATTAAGGTTTGTCTTCAGATTTGTATTTGTTGGCAATATTGAAGGTTTCTCTTCTTTATGCAAATTCTAATTTCTATCAAGGTATTTTAAAAAATAATATTTCAGTACAGATGTCTGAATCTTGCTTAACTCATTTTTTCCAGCACCATAATTGGTCAAGTCAACAAACCCAATGCCACTCGAGTGGAAAAAGATGACCTGAAGTAAACTCCTGTCCCCGTCCTTACATGCTGTCAGGGGCCCACGTTGGGACTGACTACTGCCACATGACTCAGGCCCGCTGCATCTCACTGGTGTGTGAGGCCAAATGATGACTCTGACTGACAGCATTTAGCCTGTCACATATGTGTGGCATGTCACCTGCCAGGAGGTGACATGTCTCACTGTCACAGGGACAGTGCTGTAGCATGTTCATAAACAGTATTCTGGGGCCTGGAGAGACATGAGAGCAGGTTAAGCAGGCTCCATTCGCTGTAAGTGGTTAAATTCAAAGCCCCATTCCTGGTCTCACAGACCTGATGGGGTCAGCCAGGCCTCCGAGCGAGATGGCACAGACGCCTGAAGCGGAGATGAGCAACGCGGAGCACTGGGCAGCACTGCCTTCCAGCACTGCCTCCCTGGTTGGTTTGTTCCCTGGATTGCAAATCTCAGAAGCCCTGAACAATGGTTCTAATTCCCATCAAATGCTGCCGCAGACCTCTGGGTGTTCCGGGGAGCCCACTGGGGCGCGCTTCAGCCGTTGTGACCTGTGCCTCTTGCTGAGTCTGGTAGGTTCTTTTCTGAGACTCAGATTTAGCATTCAGCAGCTCTATATTCAGAATAAAAGATTAGAGGACACACGCGCATCCGCCAGCAGGACGGAGATCACGTTTCCCACGTCTGCACGGTGTTCGCATTTAATCTCATCCGCAAATGTCACACCCTCCTGCTCCCTGGTTTTGTACACTGTCTTAGAATTTCAAACCTTGAAAGCCCTTGACTGTTCTTCTTGTTTGTGTCTCCCATTTTACACAAGTGAAACCAAAGCCCTGAAAAATTAAAAGCCAGGTTCAAAAGTTATCCAGTTATTTTGCAACAGAATTAAGATCAAAAGTTTAATCGCTTGGCTGTCTTTCTGAAACTGCTCAAGAGTGAAAACACTGCATTAAGGAGAGCATTGTGCTAAAGGCCATAGACAACACACCCTGTCCTGTGGCAGCACTCCTGCCGGACAGGACTGCCGGGGACGGGGGAGCTCCACGCTGATGCAGGCCTCAGCTCCCTGGGTCAGCTTTCAGTGTGAACGATGTAATCAACCTACAGAATTCTCACCGGTTGCTCAGGGCATTTATACAGGCATTTTGATTTATGTACTATTTACTATTACATTCTCAGCAAGTGAAATGATACCTAGAAGAGTGACCCAAAACATGGTAAATGTTCATTGAATGATGAAAGAATTTTATGCACCACCTGTCTGTGCCTAACATCTCTATCTATATCCATATAATCGATATCTATACAGTCTCTATGGCTATAACTTTAGCCAAAATTGAACACAGCATTTGTGAAACAATATTGACTCTAAACCTGTACTTCAGTGAGCATTACAGACAAAAGCTATTAGATAATCAATGTAATCTGAAAGAGAATCATAAAATCGCATCAAGGGAGAGAACATTATCTCATGGGAAACAGGAAAAGTCTCTACTGAATTGAACCGTGGCCCTGAGAGATACATGCACACACTTAACTCCAGAAGGCAGTTAAGGAAACCTGATCTAGAAAAAAGTCTACAGACCAGGAAGTTGAGCATCATGAGATAAAACCAACCTGGATTGTGCAGGTGGGCTTTAAATCTGAGAACATCCCTTTTTATAAGAACAGAAGGGAAGGTTGGGTCGAAGGGGCCATGCGAAAATGGAGGCAGACACTGGAAAGACGCAGCCAGCAGGAGTAACACCCTCAAGAAGACCGGGATGTGGGGCAGGTTTTCCAAGTCTTCTGAGAGACTGTAGCTCTGGTGATAGCATACCTTTGGATCCCAGTGAGAAAACTCATTCCTGATATTTTAGCCATTAATTCTGTGATGATTTGTTATGTCTACCACATAAAACTAACCTTGTCTCCAAGACAAAAATTAGGCACAGGTGACAAGGATAGGGACTTTGTGTGATAAGAAAAAAGGAGCTGGGGACCCAGGGCAGACCCAGGTACCCTGGAGATGGGACCAGGGCAAGTGTTCTGACTTTCCACAGGACGCAGAGGCGCTGGCACAAACCCCCCGCGCTGGGCGGAAGCGCTGAGTTACCCCGCGAGCTTCGGAAGGGGCTAAGCTCACAGGCCTCTGCAGACAACCTAGCAGCCATGCTCTCCTTAGCAAATGTTACCAAGACACAGGGAGAAAGCTACCGTGAATGAGAGTTAGACACAACATGTGTTAGCCGCTGAAAAAATAGTCAGGTGCTACTGAAGTTATAAAAAAGCAGTGAAAACAACATCTGAAGACATTTAAAAATAGGAACTAAAAACAGTGAGCGAGAAACAAAAGGAGAATATAAAATCACAACTAAATGTGATTCATGAACTCAAAGGTAGATGTGGAAAAATTACCCAGAAAGTTGTCCAGAGAGAAATGAAGACAGGGAAAAGTGACTGGACAAGAGTCTGGGTTGATATAGATATGCTATCTACTTACTATCCGGCTAAGCGAAACTCCGAGAAGTAATGGGACAGGGAGTGGAGGGGTACTAGCTAAAGGGTAAGAGCTGAACATTCTTCTACAATTTAAGACATGGATCCAGAGATGCAAGAAACACAGTGGATGCCCCAGGGGAAGAATGAATTCACTGTAGACATGGCGCAGTGGACTGTAAGAGTGGTAAAAACCAAGGAAGAGAAGAGAGAGCTTTGGAAAGAAGCCCTCAAGAGCACGGAAACACGAATGCTGCAACAGTCACAGCGAAGCGGCTGTCTAAGCCCAGAACAGTGAGTCATCATCGAGGGAAAGGAATTAAATTTGATACTTCCATGATGACATAACTGCAGTAAATCTTGTGATCTTAAAGGCAAATGTAAAAGATGAAACTTCACAATTTAAACAACATAGGCAAACAGTTTTACAACTTTAAGAGATGGAAAAAGTTCTTAAATATTTTTAAGTCTTGGCCATGATTCAATTGAACATTGAAATGAAAGTCTCTGCTCTTTCATTTCAAAAAATGATTCCCCAAACCAAAGACACTTTTAGTAATTTTCAGAGATATGTTCTATTTGTTTGTAAATGTGCTCCTCATTTATTTTTCCATGCCTCCTATCTAGGAGAATTTTTAATACACTGAGTTATAGTCATAAATAAACATATATTAGTAAAGTTATTGAATATCATGTACAAATATTGACTTAAAATGTTACAAATGTCTATATAGATATTCATTTTTATACAATTTTAAAATAAATAATGCATTACTTATGCATTACAAAAAATGAAATAAGGAAATTCCAGGTGGGCATAGCCTCCAAATTTCAAACAAATTAGAGATTAGGCTTTAATAGGAATGCATTTCTTGCATTCACTAAAAGCTCAGTTAAAAAAAGAGCTCTTTCTTGAAATATGATACTTTTTATTTATTTAAGGGAAAAAAAGACACATATAAGAAAGACAAAAAAGCAAAAGAGACAAACAAATGACTAGAGCAAATGCATAACAGTAACATTATAGGTCTACAAAACAGGATGATAGGAACTCGACAATGGTTGCAATATTGCGTATCGTTATCTTCAAAATGGTTGCTTACATTAACAGATATAGACATGCAAAATTGATCTAATCATGAGTATTAACCGCTCTTTCTCAATAACTAATTCATTCAGAAGTATGTTCACTTTGGTTATCTTACATATACATATATACAGATTTATATCTTTTCCTTTTCCCTTCCTTCTTTCCCCCTTTTCCCTTCCCAATTACTTTTGCTCTTCGAGCAGTTTTTTTACCCTTATATAGTATTTATTGTAGATTTTGGATCATATATACTTTTTCCGTTTCTTACACTAGGGAGACAATATGGTATTTACACATATGGGTTTGATTTATCTCACTTATGAGTACAGTCTCAAGTCGTGTCCATTTACTTATAAAATTCTCAATGCAATCTTTCTTGATACCTGAGCAGTATTCCATTGCATAAAAATACCACATCTTTTTATACATTCCTTGACTGATGGCCACTTGGGTTATTTCCAACATCTGGCTATTACAAATTGGGTTGCTATAAACATGGGTGAACAAATATCACTGTGGCATGATGTTTTCAATTCTTCTGAGAAAATGCCCAGAAGTGGGATAGCTGGGTTGAATGGGATCTCTAATCCTAGCTTCTTGAGGAATCTCCACACTGATTTCCATAGTGGTTGCACCAGTCTACACTCCCACCAGCAGTGGAGAAGAGTTCCTTTTTCCCCACAACCCCTCCAGCATTTGTTGTTGGTTGATTTTTTTAATCTTGGCCATTCTTTCTGGAGTGAGATGGAATCTCAGTGTTGTTTTCATTTGCATTTCCCAAATGACCATTGATGTTGAACATTTTTTCATATATTTATTTGCCATTTGCATTTCTTTTGCTGAGAAGTGTGTATTCATCTCAGATGCCCATTTTTGGATTGGGTCCTTGAATTTTAGGGGCCTGATTTCTTTTAATTCTTTATATGTTTTAGATAGAAGTCCTTTGTCTGATGGACAATGGGTTAAGATATTTTCCCAATTCATGGGTTTTCTTTTCACTCTTTTGGAGATTTCCTTTGACATGCAAAAACTTTTTAGTAAGATGAGATCCCAGTTGTTGATTCTGGGAAGTGTTTCCCGTGCAATTTGACTTTTGTTTGTGAACTCCCTGCCTACTCCTATGTCATCAAGATTTTTACCAACTTTGTCTTCTAGTAAGTTTAGGGTCTCTGTCTTAATATTCAGATTTTGATCCATTTTGATTTTATTTTAGTGCATGGTGATAGATATTAATCTAATTTTAGTTTATGGCATATAGAAAGCCAGTTTTTCCAGCACCATTTGTTAAAGAGGCTATCTTTCTTCCAATGTATATGTTTGACCCCTTTGTCAAAGATGAGGTGGCTGAGTGTGTTTGTAGTTGTGGCTGTATCTTCTCATCTATTCCATTGATCTTCAGGTCTGTTTTGATTCCAGTACCATGCTGATTTTATCACAGTAACTTTGTAGTATAGTTTCAAGTCGGGGATTGTGATGCCTCCTGCCTTACCTTTGTTGCCCAGAACTGTCTTTGCTATTCTAGGTCTTTTCTGGTTCCACATGAATTTCAGGAATGCTTTTCCCAGCTCTATGAGGTAGGCAGGTGGTATTTTGATTGGGATTGTATTAAATATGTATAATAATTTTGGGAGAATGGCCATTTTCACGATGTTTGTTCTTCCTATCCATGAACAGGGAATATCTTTCCATTTTCTGAAATCTTCTTCAATTTCCTTCTTTAGAGTAATGTAACTTTCACTGTATAGATCTTTTACTTCCTTTGTTAGATTGATTCCTAAGTATTTCATTTTTTTTAGATGTTATAGTGAAGGGTGTGGTTTCCCTTATTTCTCTCTCAGTGACTTCGTTGTTTGTGTACAGGAATGCTACTGATTTTTGAGTGCTGACCTTGTATCCAGCAACATTACTGAATTTGGTTATTACTTCTAGAAGTCTTCTAATGGATTTTTGGGGGTCTTCTATGTAGAGTATCATATCATCTGCGAAGAGTGATAATTTTACTTCTTCCTTTCCTATCCTTATTCCCTTTATTTCTTTCTCTTGTCTAATTGCTCTGGCTAATATTTCCAGAACTATATCGAATAGGAGTGGTGATAATGGACATCCTTGTCTTGTTCCTGATTTTAGGTTGAAAGTTTTCAATTTTTCTCCATTTAGTAGGATGTTGGCTGTTGGTTTATAATATATGACTTATATCAGGTTGAGGTAGAGACCATCTATTCTAATTTTCTGTAGGGTTTTTATCATGAATAGGTGTTGGATTTTGTCGAAAGCTTTTTCTGCATCTATTGAGATGATCATGTGGTTCTTGTCCTTGGCCCTATTGATATGATGTATTACATTTATTGATTTGTGTATGTTGAACCATCCCTGCATTCCTGGGATGAATCCCACTTGATCATGGTGTATAATCTTTCTGATAATTTGCTGTATTATATTTGCCAGTATTTTATTGAGGATTTTTGCATCTATGTTCATTAGGGAGATTGGCCTGTAATTTTCTTTTTTGGTTGGGTCTTTCTCTGGTTTTGGTGTTAGGGTAATACTTGTTTCCAGGAACGAGTTAGGGTGACTTACTGCCCTTTCAATTTCATTGAAGAGTTTGAGGAGTGTTGGCATTAAGTCTTCCCGAAATTTCTTGTAGAATTCAGCAGTGAATCCATCAGGGCCCAGACTTTTCTTTGTTGGTAGGGTCCTAATTACATTTTCAATTTCATTAGCTGAAATTTGGTTATTCAGCAACTTTATATCTTCTTGATTCAGCTTTGGTAATTCATGAGTTTCTAGGAATCTGTCCATTTCTTCTGTGTTATCGAATTTATGTGAGTAAAGATTTTCAAAGTATGTGTTGATGATCTTCTGTATTTCCACAGGGTCTGTAGTGATTTCACCCTTTTCATTTCTTATTGCATGAATCTGAGTTTTTTCTTTCCTCTTTTTCTGCATCTATTGAGATGATCATGTGGTTCTTGTCCTTGGCCCTATTG
>RJWM01020375.1:0-37350 GCA_004363535.1 Dasyprocta punctata
GTCTTTATTGTATTGCTTTGATTATATATGTTTCATGATTTAAAAATTGAAAAATTCAGAAAAGTAGAAATAAGAATGAAATGTTCTTTTTTATTTTATGAAAAAATAAACAAAATTTAGTAACAAAATAATAAGTGAATAAAAATAGTTAATACACTGTGCATTGTTAACTTCAAAGTAGTTACTTAGAGTACAAGTCATAAACCAAAAAGATTCTTACCAGAAAGGAAACAGATGATAACACAATACATTCTTGTCAACATTCTAAGATAAACTAATAGTATAAGTAGAAAAAATAACTTAGGAACAAAATGCAAAGAAAACCACTTGAAATCATTCATGAAAATTATAATGCATAGAATTTATTAACACTTTTTTTCCTGTCAGGCGTTAGCATGGGGCACCATGTGTATTATTTAACTTTTGTAAGAGCCCTAAGTAATAGGAACTCTTATTATCTCAACACTTTTGAAGTTTGCATTTTTTTGGGTCAGACAATCAGTAAGGCCACAGCTATCATTCAAGTCCACCTCTGTGGATACTGGAGCCTCTGTGTCACTTTGGAATGTTGCCTTATTCTCTCAATATTATTCACAAACATATTTCAACATTAATTGAGTCATACTATACATTAATAAATTTCCCAGTATTACAGTGTAGGTATAATCCTTGTAACTAAGTATCTTGGAAAATAATTTTACTCACATTATATTGATAGGTAGGTATGCAGTAATTTGTCTATCAATTCCACTGATGGTAATTTCTAAATATTCAGTGTTTATATTGGATTAATGCCCTCATGCATAGTCATTTTGATCATATTTTAATTTTTAAGGCAGATTACAATAATGTTAATTTGTAGGTCATAAATAATGAACTACTTTTAGAGCTCCAGACTGATATATTTCGGACACGTATCAATTTACAAGCCCATTTGGAGACTTCGAAAGTCCTTAAATTACTAGTCTCTCTAATTGTTACAGGCAACTGAGTTGGATAGAAATATTACAGGCAGTCAAACAGCCAGGCCCTTGAGGGAGCCAGTGCAGAAGACCAGATACCTTGTAACTGTGGGGGAGACAGACAACTCTGCTGTGAGTCAGACCTCAAGACAGAAGATAAAACAAATGCACCCACATACTTCCTAAGGATAAACATCAGGGATTGATATTCTAAATAGGTCTCTGTCACCCTGAGGAAGCCAGAAGGAGCCGCTAACCCAACCCCCTACAGAAAGAGCCCCTGCTCTATATGTATGGCCCCTTGCTAAGTGACTCACTTCCTGATTTGTCCCCAATTTAATCAATTTTACCCAAGCAATTATACTCATAATCTTATTGGTTGACCATAGTTCTGTCCCACCTCACACCCGACTTGCAAGTTTCCATCTTTCTCCACCTTGGACCTTCCTCATCTTGGGGTCTTGCCCTATAAAATCCCTAGAAAAGGCAGGGTCCTCAGCAACCCACTCGGGACCCCTTCTGTGTCTCTCTCAGACAGAAGCTCTTTCTCTCAATAAATATATTCTGCTCTTAACCTCCATTGTTCCTAAAAGCCATTCTCCAATTTTAGAGAACACTAACTCGTACCAGACATCTAGTAGTTAGGAGTTTCTTTCCCCTATACTACAATGATATGATTTCCTTCAAATAATACCCATTATATAAATTTGCATATAATTGCAAATAATGTGGAAGTTTTTATATGAATATTGAATATTTCCATTGCCATTGTTGTTAAATTTTTATGACTTTTCCAAATTTTCAACCATAGCACTCATTTTGTTCTTAGAAAATTTGTGTTTTTTGAAATATTTACATTATTCATTAACCTAAAATATTTTTAAAATAATTTATGCCATTATGTGCCAGCCTTTCAACTCTAATAGTTGCTATTGAACAGTTTCCTTAATATAGTTTATTTTTTTCTAAAAGCACAAATTCTTATAATTCCTTTAGATTTTAAGAGTGCTTTCCTAACTCAAAATCACTTATATAATGTTACATGTTTTTCTATTTCCTCAGCTTTTATATTTTATGTTGAATTGTTGATATAGAGTAACTTTGTTTGTCATGTAAATTTGAGTTTTTTAAACAATTTTCAAGTATGATTTAATAAATACTTTACTTTTATCCATTTTTTCCTTTTTGTTGTATATTAATGTTTTCTTAGTGTAATGTTTTCTCTTGAATTTTTTTTCCAACACTGAAAGTACACTGTGCTTTATCTTAATAACTTGTTTAAAAATTCTTTCAGATACGTTCACATTTTTCTTTAAAACACTTTATTTTGTCTATATTGCAAGACAAAATTTAGAAGGAAAATTGTCATCAAAAAATCACTGTTAAAACTTTCTTTGGGATTGTGTTTACCTTGTATGTTAATTAGGGAAACATTGCATCTAACTACCTCAGGAGCATATTTTCTTCTATTTTAGTGCACAATAGCTTCAATTTTCAAATACATTGCAAAATAGGACACATTAATCCATTAAATGTCTTCAGTATGTTATATAAATTAACAGTGCTTATGACCATATCTATTCAATGTTGTCAGGGTGCATGAATCAGGAAATGAATGAAGCATATACCCAGATTTATCAAGTAGTAATAAAACTTGTACTAGATTTCTGAGGTTTCCAAGCTAAGTACCTCATCCTAGGTGGCTTAAACAATAGAAATTAATTTTCTCACAGTTCTAGGAATCTGAGCTCAAGAGTATCAGCTGCATTCTGCTCTCCTAAGACACCTCTCCTTGTAAATAGCCATTGTCTTCCTGTGTTTTCACAGAATCTCACCTCTGCTGGTCTGTGTCCTACTCGGCTCTTAGGAGGACACAGTCATTGGTTGAGGGCCACACTAACAACTTCATTTTAACTGAGTTACTTTTAAAGAACCCACCTTCAAATGTAGTCACATTCTTTTTTAAAAAATATTTTTAATTTTATTTTAAAGAGAGTAAAACCAAGCAAAACAAAACAGAATAAAGCCAATCAAAACAAACCAGTGTAAGTGACATAGGAATTCAAAACAATAGGAAATCAAAATGTTTACCATAATGTCTCTTGTTACCTTCAAAATAGCTGCAGATACCTTCAGACAGTAAAAATCAAACAAAACAGAACAGAATAGAATGAATAAAAACAAAACAATAATGCAATAAAGGACTCCAAAACAAGACAATAGTAAATCCAAAATGGCTACCATAATATATCTTGCCATCTTTGAAACAGCTACACATGCCATTGGATATAACAAAATCAAACAAAACAAAACAGAATAAAACTCAACCCAACAAAACAATGAAAATGATATGGCACTTCAAAACAAGATAGCAGGGAATTAACAATGGCTACCACCCTCAGAAGGAGATCCCCCCTAGATGACACACTGTGTACCATTATGCTCTGAATAGATGACCAGAGCACTGGCCCTAGACCTGCAAAGTCAGTGAAACACCAAACACCACAAGCATCACATTGCATCTCACCTGAATAGCAATCATAGCAGCCTGTGTTTCTCTGGATCAGCTGGTTGCTTACAGGGACTGGGGGTTTGGCTTTTCTTTTTTCCAGACCGCACACTGGAAGAGGCTGGAGTCTGGCTGTCACACAATGGTGGCAGCCTGCGCATGGTGCTGGTTCCCAGGGAGGGCTTGCTTCTTGGTGAATTCTGGTCTGTAGTCACATTCTGAAGTACCAAGGCTAGGACTTCAACATATAAATTGGGGGTGAGTACAGGGAGATACAGCTCAGCCCCCAGCAGATGCAATTCCATACTTTATCAAAGAACAATTAAAAATGTGTATGTAGATTAATTTGGGAATCACATGTATTGGGATCCATTAAGAGACTTAGACATTTTGTGATCTCTTAAACTATAAATCTTATTTAAATCTTATTTTCCAAACATATTGGCCTGTTTCCTGATTGGGAATTGGCTTAAAAAATATGCAATATTTTAACTAGTGTTAATTTCCTATTATTTTGTTTTCAAATTCTGTATCATTTTTATCCTTTTTTGTTTTTAAAATTTAAAAAATTATGTAAACAATGCATGTATTTGTTAGATGCAAAAAATAAATTAACTATTGGTAAAAGGGGATCATTGACATGTATTATTTTCTATTTTAAAATATTGTACATTTTCATGGTTGCCTACTCTTTTTTAGCAAAGTTGAGTTACTATACAGCTTTATGCAATTAATAAAGTAGTCTAGGTATTTTAAAAGAAAATATAAACTTCATCTACTAGGTAAGAAAAGTTATTTTAATACTCAAGTACTAAAGTAATAGAACCAAGAAAGATGTCCTAATAAGTTAATCACATTGAGTTTTTAAAAATTTCTTTAGATAGATACAAATGATTAAACTGGTATTTAAATTCTATAATATTTTAAAGATTACATGTAAACCATAAATATTTATAATTTTTATTAATCAGTTAAACTTTTAAAATAAATAAATATGTTATGCTTGAAACCATTCTTCTGTGTTTCTAACTGTAAAAAATTAGGCTAAGTAGTGATGATCATAAGAAATGGTTAAATTTGAATTATATAAAGTGTAAGAGTATAAATCTTCAGTGGGAGAAATTTATGTTATTAGAGTGTTGGGTTAATTAAATCACATAAAACAATAATAACGATTTTCTCAATCAGTCAAAATTTCCAGTTCTGTTACACAGTGTGAGATATACAAAAGAATGATGGTGTTTATATGATATTACAATGTTCACATGAAATAGTAAAATCATATCTGGGTATAATTGATAAATTAATATGTTTATTATTTTTAATGTAACGACATAATAGATATGTTTTGTTGCGTGCTTATTGATTCCACCATGTATGTGAACACCTATATATATCATAGATTCACTCTACATTACCTTAGTTCATACACCACAACTCCTATCAACAAATATCATATGTATATAATAATTTTCTTGTGAGGTCTCATTGCAATATTAGTAAGCTATTTTCATTATTTTTATGATATACACTAATGCATTAAGAATTTCAAAGTATTTACATGATTATTTTCTTAAGATTAATTCCTAAAGTTATAAGTTATAGAATAAAAGGAACACATGCCTTTAAAAACTTTTGATTCATTTTGTATCTCTCTTCAGAAAAGTTGAATTGCTTTATATATCATTTACCAAAATCTATGCCACTACCCAGTCAATAATATCAATCATATATATTTTGTTTCCCATCATGGGATTGGATAATAGTGTCATGTGACTATATTTATACTTTTGATCCATGTTTGCAGACTACTGTAAACTTTAGGGAATTTCTTCTTTCTACTCTGTTTTTTCCATTAGAGCATTTTAAATAGTTACAAAGATAGAAATCATAGCTGACAATGATGGGTTTCATTTTTATGTTCCAAGTACTTTCTAAATACTTGTAAAAGTGGTGCCCCAGTTCACGAACTTAATGCATTCGAAAATTCTGTGGAAGACAGTCACCTTCATGTTTGTGTACCAGGTCCTGTTCATCACCTAATGCAGTTCCCAGAAACAAATTTTGTTGAACCTGTTTGCCAACTGAATTGTTCATGCACAGAAATGTTTGTGAGCAGAGGTATTACTGTACTTAGAAACCACACTTTCACACTCTGAAACAGTCCAAGGAGGGAGGCAGCATTATTGCTTTGACTTGATAAACAAGTGGGTAGAAGACTGAGATTTGAAGCAACAAATATTTGGCTTTAGGGCCCACCATCAAAACTTTCATACAGTGTCCTCCACTTTTTCTTTATTTTTGCATTTATACTTTTCATACAGGGGATTAATTATTTATTATGAAAGTAACAAGTAATTTTTCTTTTAATTATATTTATTATCCTTTACATTTAACTCTTCTTTCCAGGCGTGAGGGCATGCACCAATAATCCTAGCTACTCAGGAGGCTGAGGTAGGAAAACTGCTTGGGCACAGGAGTTGGATGCCAGCAAGGGCAACATAACAAGAACCCACCTGAAAAAAAGAAAAAGCAAGAAAACTACCTCTTTTTTAATCTTCTTGGTTTCTATCTATCATGTATTTACCCAATCACGTACTTTGCCTTCCAGCTTAAAATAATCTCCTTTCCAATCATACTCATTCATACTAACATTTTTTTAAAGATAGTAAAATCCAACAAAACATAACAGAATGAAGTCAATCAAAACAAAGCAGTAGAACTGGTACAGAACTTCTAAGAAAGATACTATGAAAACAATGCTACTATAGTATATCTTGTTATTTTCAGAATAGTTGACCTTTCCAACAGGTATAGCAAAATCAAAACAAAACAAAACAAAACAAAAACCCACAATAAAACCAATAAAAACAGAGTATAAAATAAGGCCAAAAAAATTAATCAGAATAAAGCTAAACAACGATAACAATATTGGGCCTTGAAGACAAGACAGAAGAGTCCCCCATTTTTGCTACATTGCATACTGTCATCTTCCAAAGAGATGCTCAGGCTGCCAGCCCAGGCCTACAAAATGAACAAAACAATACTAGCATTTGGTTGTTTTATGTAGCCAAACCTCCGAATGAGGAGGTTGCTTTATGGGGTGTGGCGGGGAGAGCTTTGTCCTTGATTCTTAGCCCGCGCCTGTAGGCGTATGGAGGTGGGGCGGGGGGCATGTTTCTCTTCCTGGGGCCCATGTCAGTCCACAGGCCCCTGGAAGACTGTCTTACTTGTGTCCTGGTTGGAAGCGCTCAGGCCTGGCTAGGCAGGCTTCCGGGGGCCTGCGAGACCAGTGTGGACCCCAGGAGGAGAAAGAAATGGGCTTCTTGGGAGCCAACCCAGCCAGGCCTGAGTGCCTCCAACCAGAACACAAGTAAGACAGCCTAACATTTTTTAACTTAATGTTTTAATTGAAATTTTGAATTCTCAATTGAGGTCGAAGTGGTAAGCACACACATTTTTTTTTCTCTCTCAAAATATCTCTTCAAGCCGGGCGTGGTGGCGCACGCCTTTAATCCCAGCACTCGGGAGACTGAGGTAGGCGGAGCGTTGTGAGTTCAAGGCCGGCTTGGGCTACAATGCGAGCGCAAGGCCGGCCTGAGCTACATAGTGCGACCCTGCCTCAAAAAAACCAGGGCTGGGAGTTTGGCTCAGTGCCTTAAGCCCCTGCCCTGGCAGGCGTGAGGTTGTGAGTTCAATCCCCGGTGCCGCAAAAAAAAAAAAAAAAAAAAAAAAAAAAAAAAAAAAAAAAAAAAAAAAAAAAAAAAAAAAAATCTCTTCAATAGGATTAGCAGTGATCGATTTTCCCAAACTGTTATAAAGTGGAAAGTGCATGATGACAACTGAAAGTGAGATTTCCTCAGATTAGTGTTGAATCTTTGTGTTTCACTGTGGTTGTTTACAAATTTTATATCAAACTTGATAAATCAAAAAATAGTGAAGAAAATTGAAGTCATGTAATTGACCAGTGGAAAAATTAAAATGTGAAAAATGAGTCCATCTAAGAATTAGCATATAATAAAGCTAAAAACTGTTACTCTTTATTATAATTCTGAATTACTTCATTTCTCATCACTTCAACAAAACAAAAAAATTTTTGTTTTATCATGGTTAATCATTTCTAAAAAATCCATTCCTTCTGCATCAGAATGAAATGCCATCTTTGTTTTTCCTCTACTACATCTGTACTCTGACTTTCTCAATTGTAGTTTTTTGAACCTGCTGAGCAGTTTCTTCCATACGTTTCAAATGTTGAATCATGGGCCAGGGATTTAGCTCAGTGGTTCAAGCGCTTGCTTGGTAAATGCAAGGTTGTGAGTTCAATCCTCAGTACCAAAAAAAAAAAAAAAAGTTGAATCATGGTAGATAACCAAGACTTTAATGGTGAACTTCAGATTGCTAAGTTTTCATACATGTGTCATGCATATATGCTACTTTTATATGTATGTATGTTTACATGTATGTATGAGTACACCTAATGAAATATGATTATAAATTAGCTATTACATTGTTTGTCTTGTCATTAATGTTCTATTGTTGATATTCAACTGCCAGACTCTATAAATCGTAGTTCAAGTATTCCAAACTGGGTAGCACTATAAATATTTAAGTTGAATTTAGAAATTTGTTATTATAAATATGAGATTTTTTTTCCTGCAGGGGAAAAATGTCTCTTTTATTCAGATCAGTATTAAAATTCCATTTGACCCTCCATGCTTGTTCTGAATAAGCAACCAATCAAGCTAATCTTCTTTGATGAGCACCTTTATTAACCACTTACATTTTAACACCCTTAACTTTGCCTAGCATTCTAGTTCAGGAAATATTTGTGAAAAGCCCAGACTCTATATGAGACCTGATCATAAAACATTAAACATGACTTCAATCTTCCTGATGATTAGGGGGGAGAGAGAGAGAGAGAGAGAGAAGGAGAAAGAGGAAATGGATGAACAACAAATCAAAGAAAAACAAAGAGAATAAACGCAAGGCGTGTGCAAGGCATGGTGCTGACTCCATGCTGCACACTAAAATACACATTGATGTTTAAATGTATTTGCTCAACAACTAAGAAAAGCTACATGTGCATTCCTGGGTTCCTATGTGAATTAGATACTTTTTTTGTTTTAAACTTCAATTTTTGTTTATTTCCTGATGCTTTATTTGTGTTCATTTCCTACCTTTGGCTTTGAGAAAGAGAAAACTTAAAAGAATGAGTTTGCTTTTGCTGAGATTTTGATGTGCTATCTTAGTTACCTACATGAATAAAGTAGAGATTCCCTGGAATGCCAAAAATTGTCATGAGAAGCATAAAATATGAAAAACGTGCCTATTCTACTCTTGCTTCATTGATACAAATGTGTGGCTCTCACTTAAACTGAGCGCTGGTCCACGCTGCCGCCGATTGGGCACTGGGGGCTTCCGAATGCACACGCACACGGGCTGCTGCAGATGGCAGCCTGGCCGAGTGTAGCTTACTCTTCGTGGCTGCTAACGCCAAATACCCTAAACGCAGTAGCTAATTAATAATAGAAGTACGTTTCTTGTAGTTCTAGAAGCTGAGAAGTCCAAGGTTCGGGCGTCATCAGACTTGGGCCTCACGAAGGCCAGGTTTCTGATAACATAGGCAACATCTTTTCACTGTGCCCTCATACAGTTGTAGGAGACAACTTTGGTCTTTTCTTCCCCTCGTAAACCCTCTCCTGGCATGACCTAGTCACACCTCAAAACCACATTTTAAGAAACAGATTCCAAAATAAGGGTGTTGGAGAAATACACTGGATCTAGAGCAGGTTGCTGGGGTGAGGCCTAGCACCCACCGGCTGCCACGCCCACCTGGCCCGTGCAGAGCTCTTCCCACCCCGCCCGCTTAGCTTCTGCCTGCACACAGGTTCAGACCTGCATCCCGGTTTGAAGCCCTCCCTACTTTCCCTAGCCACCTCTGATTTGTCCTTAGCAGATGTTTTCTCAGTGAATGTCCTTTATATCTAGTCCCATTCTGGCATGTGATTCTCAGAGAACCTTAATTCATCTGATCTGAACTAAAGTCAGTAACAGATGCAGTACTATTCATTTTCCAAATCTTTTCATTATTCATAGTTATTTCACATTAATTGGATAAGCACTCAAATCAATTTAAATACCATTCTCTAGTTTTCTTTTCAAGTTAACCATTGATATTTTAAAATAGAAATTGTATTATATTGGAGGAAAATATCTCATAAATTCTTTAGATAAAGAGTATTTATGATAACAAAGTTGAAGGTTTTCACCTAGAATGTGTCTCAAAATCTCATGATTTTATTTCTATTTCAGGTTGTTTTTCCCTACCACCTTTTGGGGGTGACACTGACTACTCATTAATTAATTAGTTCATTTATTCACTTAACAGATGTATGTGTTCTTTGCTGATTCTGTGCTGAGTATCTCTCAAGTATTTGGTTGTAAATAGAGCTAAACTTTATCTTACGTTGAATTTGACATTTGAAACCCAAATTTAAGTAAATGCCAGAGATTTACACTGCAGATGTAGCAATTTCCTGTTTGAAACTGTTTGTCCTTTTTAGTTCTGCACAAAAACATTTATACAAACTTCTGGCGGCTGATTCTCATAACCAAATTGTGTCAAGCTAATTGTGTAAATTCTACTAGAACAGGATATGATTCATACCTAGCTCAAAGCCTTCATTTGTTCCTTTGCCTGTTTTTTTTTTTCTTTTTCTTTTTTCTTTTACCAGTCTGAGACGTATTAGCTCTAACATTGGCAACATCTTATACGGATTATGCTCTTCTTCTATCTGGAGGAATACCAGATAGCATGCTTTCTTCACCATGTCATTGAAACTGAGTCCAAACTAGTCAAACAAAAATTAAAACCATTTTGTAAAATTATTTATGTCCAGGTTTTCACAATCAGACTTCACACTGAGAAGTGTTTCCACGCTCTGAGATCATCTGCCTCCTAGAATTCAATACACTTTAAGCTACATGTCATCTACAGTTTCTCATTACTTTACATTTTGTGTTAAAGGAGCAAATGTTTCCCTTTATCCATTTCACAAGTAGTGGTTTTACAATTAAGGACATGGTTTCTCATTCCAGTGTGACCCTGTGGGTTTCCCAGAGATGAGTTTATGTTGTACTAAAAACTTCCTGATTCTTGTATTCTCTCAGCACTCTCCTTCTTTCTGCCTCTGCTTCTAGCCCAGCTTTTTAAAAAAGCGTTCCTGTTTTTCTACAATGTCACTGCCTTGGTAAACATTAGCATCAGTTTGCTCACCATTTTCTGGGGTTTTGGCATAACACTTGGTTGGATATTTCCACAGAACACTTATAATAGACTCATGTTACTATTTAAACTAAGAACGAAATTTAAGAGTAATAGAAAAATGAAATCAAATCTCACCTCTAATTGTTTTCTCAAATTAAAAATAATCCTACAAAAATATTCCTCTTAAAATAACAAGTACTATACACACATACCCTTGAACCTGAGAGTGTTTTGCAGGAAAAAAAATAGCTTCTTTCCTTAAATGGGGCACAGAGTTGGAAACAAAAAAGGCTTTTAGTGTGAAGGCATCGTTTCAGGAGAGCTTGACTCTTTCACTTGAAATATTCTTTAACTAGAGAGGTCTGAGTACACATAAAGAGTGCTTAGTGTGTGTGTGAAGATAAATTGAGGAAACTAATTTTCATATCCTCAAGTTCTACATCTCCTCTTTCTGAGAAAGTGCTCACTTCTATCCTGGCTCCACATTGGTGGTTGTTAATCAAAGAACCATCATCTTTCCCAGTCATTTCACTGACAGGTTCATTTCCAATGCAGTTTTTATTTTTTCAAGCTTTCAATTCTTATTGCAACAATTTATGTTCTTCTGAACAATTGGTTAGTAGTAATAATAAATCATCTCAGTAGGAAATTTAGACTAACCCTATAGCCACAGAAGTTTTAGTATGAATTTATTAGATACATATTACATATACATGTACATATAATATGAATTTTAATTACATATATATTCATTGCAAAGAAGTATGACAGGGTGTTTGGTAGTAACAAAGCATAAAAATGTAGCATAAAAATACATTAGGATAATATATTTCCTAACATGTTTTCAAGCATAAAATTGTTTTACAATAAAAATCTGTGAACAAATTAAATGGAAATCTGATTTCATTGAGGAAAAATTAATAAAAATATTTTCATATTAAAATGTTCATAAATTTTTGTGTGAATGATGGATTGATTGCATCATTGCTACTATATATATAATCTTTTAAAATACATTTTAAAAGTGATATTATATCTATATTTAAAAAGGAAATTATATCCCTTTTAACCATTTAAGTGTATGATAAAAAATATTACACTCCAAAAAATATATATATTGCACTCCAGCTTTTAAAATGTAAAAGAAAATATATAGGTTTTGAAATTGTCTTAAGAATTAGGAATGTCTTAGCCCATTTGGGCCACTATAACACACTACACAGTTTATGAACAACACACATTTAGGCTCCGTGAGTCTGCACCATTTGCAGACTTGGGGGCATGGGAGAGATCCAGGCCTCACCAGGAAGCAATCCCGGCCAGGAAAGCATATCATTTTCATTGTTTTGTTGGCTTGGGTTTTGTTCTCTTTTGTTTTGTTTGATTACATTAAATCTGATGACATGAGCAGCTATTTGAAAGATAGCAAGACATATTATGGCAGCCATTTTGGATTTACTGTTGGCTTATTTTGAAGTCCTTTATTGCATTCATTGTTTTGTCTTTATTGTTTCTATTCTATTCTATTCTATTCTATTCTATTCTATTCTATTCTATTCTATTCTATTCAGATTTTACTACGTCCAAAGTTATCTGTAGCTATTCTGAAGACAACAAAAGGCATTATGGTAACTATTGTTGGTTTCGTAAGATTTCAAGTCCTGTATACTTATGCTGCTTTACTTTTGATTGGTTCTATTCTGTTTTATTTTCCTTGGTTTTATCCTCTGTAAAATAAAATAAAAATTTAAAAAAAATTTTTTAAACCCACACACATTTATTTAGCATGGTTCTATAAGTTGGGAAATCCCAGGTCCAGAGCCAGATATGTGTGTAGTTAAGAACCCATTTTCCAGTTCATAAAAGGCTCCTCGGAGTTGTGTCTTCGTGCGGTGGGAGAGGAAAGAGTCTTCTCTCGGCCCAGTCTGGCAAGGGCGTGAATGCTGTCAGCAGGGCTCTGCGTTGTTCCGGGGTCTGAGTCACCTCACAAAGCCCCACCTCTCAATCCCATCAGCCCTGGAGGTCAGCACTTCACTGTGTGAGAAGGGGTTGAAAGCAAACCTCAGCAGGAACTGAAGGGTTGAAATACGTGAGAATCCACAGACACCAAGCTCACAGGTTAGCACCATTTGTAGACCTTCTACTTTCACCATACGCTTGCCTTTTATTCCTGTCCCCAAAGGCAATATTTGTCCACCCAGAGCCTTTATGGCCATTCTTGAGGAACTGTTTTTACTTTTATTTTTTCCCCTGAAGCCAGACCGGTCGCCGCATGACATATTCTTTACCAAGCTCCTCCTGCTAGGATGTGTGAAACTCACTGCTCACCACCTTGCTCTCACCAGGGCAGTCCTTGCAGATCGCCTCCCTCATCTGCGGCTGCTCCCTGGTCCCGCGGAGTACAGGAGGTGAGCGGGGTGCCAGGTGGACTGGGAGGCGCTCCAGCCTGTGCAGCAGCCCAATGGTTTCCCCAGAGTGGAGCCCTGGCTTAGAGATGAGCTACTTCCTGGAAATGGGGGTAACATCTTAGTATCGGTCTAAAATTCTAACCTCATTTTAAATTCCCAACTAAACATAGTCCTAGAACTCTTCATTCAAATATTGTGACTCACTTATTAAGCATTAAATCTAAAGGATGCATGTGAATTTCGATCTCATTTGACTTCTTTGCAGTGTCTGTGATAACAACTCCCTAGGGCATTGCAGGCTTCCTTCGCACCTCTCTCTCACATTGCTCTTTCTCAGTGCCCCCTGTCTTGCTGCTTTTGGTGGAGAAGCCTCCTGTCTTTGTCAAATCCGTCACTCTTCATCCTGTATACACTCTTTGATAATCACACTCACTGGTCTTTGCTGCAAACAGGATTTTTGACACGGCTTCATATTTTCACTGTAGGTCTTCCATGCTGAGCTTCTTTTAAAATGATAATCTATTCTTGATAGAGCATTTTGTTCTGGGGTCAATTGTGTTTTCCATAAATATGAGTAAAATTTGTTGTTCCAGAAAGATGGATAACGTAGACCCTATAGCTTTCTATGCATGCTAACACACAGTCGCATAGCCTGCGTGTAGATATGCCTCTCCCCCTCACCAAGATGGAGGCCAGGGTCAAAATCAAGTAAATCGCTCCACAGTCAGTCTTTCCTCTTCAGCACAGTAACATTCCATGTCTATTCTTAGCCTCTGCGAGCACGATTCTTCTCTGTGGAGATACTCTTCCCTTTCTCTCCCCTCATTCAAATGTTTCCCTTCCTTTAGGGGTTGACCCAGTTTTCACACACACAGTGCAGTCCCTCTTAATTATTCTAACACCCACTTACCTTTTCATTGTCCAACTCCAATAGAACATATTTCTCACTCAACTTCATTTGGACATTAAGTCAAGTACGAGCGACTTATATATAACAACTTTGTGCTTATTTTCTTTAATTTTGCAACTATAATCCTGTTATGACTGAATGTTTATGCCTCCCCACATTTCACCCTGCCCTCACCATGATTGTAGTGAGAAATGAAGTCCTTGTGTAACAAGGTCCTGGGGAAGGAGGATCATGAATAAGCTTCCTGTCTTGATGAGACAAATCATGATCAAAGTAGCCAGAGCTGGTTTCTGTTGGCCCCCAGCAGTATGCGAATACAATAAGTGGGCACTTTGTAACCCAGAAGTGGGACCTCACTAGAACCTCACCATTCTGCTCCCCTAAACTAGCATCTCTTGCCTGCAGACTATAAGAAGCATATTTCTGTGATTTGTAAACCTCTCAGCCTGTGCTAATTCAACACAGTGCCTTGAACAAGACAAAGTATTTAAACTCTGAGAGTATGGGAATCTTTGCTGGCTATCTTTTACAGTCTACAACAACAGTGTGAACAAAATTAATGTTCAAAAATTATTTGATAAATGGATGGTTAAAAAGAAGTCATTTATTTCCAAAGTCAGGATGTATTAAATATTGTCAGAATTACGATTAAATTTGATAAATTTTTTTTTTTTTTTTTTTTTTTAGCACCAGGGATCAAACTCACAACCTCATGCCTGCCAGACAGGCACTTAGGCCATTGAGCCAAACTCCCAGCCTTAGTTTTTTTGAGCCTTGCGCTCATGTTGTAGCCCAAGCTGGCCTCGAACTCACAACGCTTCTCCTACCTCAGCCTCCCGAGGCTGGAATTAAAGGCATGCACTCCCAAGCCTGGCAAATTTGATAAAATCTTAAGAAAAAAAGAGATTTATTATAAGCTAAATGTCCTAGAGCCAGTATTATATTTGTTCTAGTGCTCAGTTTTGCTAGAATGCCACAGTCACCTGTAGGGTAGGATTTGAAAAATGTTAGAAGTATTTTCTTGTCCAAATATATCTCCCTTAGGCTCCTGTTTCTGTGCTTAATGTTATCACATTAATTATTGTTTATCCTTAACAAAGCCTCAATAAAGATGGAGATGTTGTTTGGGAGAGAATTTCAGCCTAAATTGGTTTATTGTGTTACCTGGCCAGTTGTCCAGATCTCAGCAGTCAGTAGAGTGGATGCAGATGGGGAAACTATGTGAAGGTTAAAGTCCAGAGTGAGCAGCTCTGGGGAAGCCAACGTCAGGGGAAGTATTTTGGGCAGCAAGGATGTATCATAAAGGTGTTGAATATGTAAGTAGGAGCAAAGTGTTGGTTGTCAAAAGATAGTTGACACAAAAAGTTCTTAAATGGGCTGTATCTGTGCTTTTTTCAAGGTAATGTTTGTTGAGTGATTATTGAATAGAGATTTATATTTTTGTATCTTAACTGTAAAGGGAAAGTTGCTATCCTGAGGTGAATGTCTATCAAGTTTGTTAAGTTTCTTCACAGTTAATTACATCACCAACACTACTATATTTTTTTTGATATTTTGGGATTTTTCTCAACTATTCCTTATGTAAGAACAAATAAGATTGATATAGTAAAAGTGAAGATGTTAAAAAGGGTCCAAGGATATAGCTCAGCAACACAGTGCCTGCCTGGCCAGAGCGAGCTCCTGAGTTCAATTCCTGGTACCAAAGGAAAAAAAAAAAAAAAGAAGATGTTAAAAAGCAAGAGAAGATGGTAAGGAGTGGAGGGGTGGAGGAGTGGAGGAGTGGAGGAGTGTGCATATGCTGATCACTGCCACAACTGATGAGTGTAGACCCTTGGAAACGCTCATCTTCACAGTAAGTGATTATAAACACCCTCATTTCTCCAATGAGAAGCTGAGATTCAGAACTCCCATGACAATAACAAGTAAACAAAACCAATAAACAAACAAAAAACCTGGAAAAACACAACCATACAACAATAATATCCTGTCTCAAAAATTTGTTTTAAAACTTGGGAATGTAGCTTAGTAATAGGGTGCCACTGTGTTCAATTCACTACTATTTCAAAAACAAAACAGAGCAAAAAGAGTAATGGAGTTGAGTAGACTTTTCTCCAAAGAAGGCATAAATGCTCAATACTTTTTTGAAAAAATGCTTAACCTTACTAATCCTTATGAGAAGTAAAAATCAAAATATGAGAAATCTCCTGTTAAAATGACTATTGTCAGAAATATGAAAGAAACTTTTGACAAGGATGCAGAGAAATTTAAATACTTTATTTTTAGTGGGGATGCAAGATGTGGGAGCTGTGAAAAACATTATCTAGTTCCCAAAAATATTTTTAAAAATAAAACTACCGCATGATCCAACAATCTCAATTCTGGATATGTAACTCAAATAACTGACATCAGAATCACAAAGAGGCGTCTGAACTCCCATATTAATTACAATCCAGTCACTCAGCTATGGAAATTACTAGCTCTCTATCTGCATATGTGCATATAAAGAAAATGTAGCATATACATATGGTAGAATATTCCTTAACCTTTAAAGAGAAGGAAATCCTATAGAATATGACAATATAGACAAATCTGGAAGGCATTATGTTAAATGAAATCAACCAATCAAAGAAAAACACTGCATCATTCCATTTACAACTGGCATCTAAAATAACCAAACTGGTAGAAACAAAAGTGTAGAGTAGTGGTTGCCAAGGGTTGGGGAGAGGGAAATAGGAAGTTGATGCTCAATGGGTACAAAGTCGCAGTTATGCAGACCAAGTTTTACAGATCTTTTGTGTAACAGTGTGCTAATAACAGTATGGTATTGTGCACTTGAAAGTTCTTGTGCTAGAAGGTAGATCTCGTGTTTTGGATTCTTATATGTATGGAAGCAGAACGCCAGAAGCACCAAACCCAGTTCCCAAGTCCTTCTGCTGAGTGTGTTCAGGATGATGTGGCGCCTGCTCCCCAAAGCAGCAAGCAGTGGGTTGCCTGCCCTGGAGGTCAGCACCTAATGGGGAGCAGCTGATGCCCCGAGGGAAGGACGGCCGCATCAGCACTCCTGCTCTGGCTATTTTGACATTTAATCTTCTAATTTTCCACTTGGCCACAGAGTTCTTTTAGTCCATCATCTCCAAAAACTTCCATTTCTGGGTGGGTTCCACCTGATTTGCAAAGCCTAACTGATTTTCCTAAACCCCAGTTGAAAAGGAGGTTACAAAACTGAGCAGGGACCACACTCCGCTAATCCCATCAAAGCCCAAGGTTATGGGAAGGGACACTAGAAGCTTTCGGAGTTGAGACCGATTCTCCAGAGAAGAATAATACAACCCCACAATGTACAGTTAATATATTTTAATCCAAAACTTTAAATTTTTTTGTTGGAATAGATCCCAGAAATAAACTGTAGATCACAGCTTTCCTTCAGAATGTTTGTTTACTTGAAAGTTTCACCTCTGATTCAGGAGCCTTGATCACTCCTTCAGTTTTAGTCTTACCTTAGAGTCTCTTTTGTTTAAATTTTCAGTGTCATGGTTATTTTTCTGGGTCAAAATTCCCCTTTTAGATTTTTTTCGGCCCTTTTTTTTCTTTTGATGTGGATGGCACTTTGTTATAAGAAATATTTCCCCAAATGCATCCCTAGGCCACTTTTAAAAGCTTCAAGCAGCAGATTCTTCTCCTGTCTTCTGCCTGTGACTCACTCACACTCTCACGATGTGCGTCATGGCCCTGAGCCTGCAATTCATCTTGATAACACGACAGTGTGACCAAGACCCATCTGAGGTGAAGGAAGAGGTGAAGTGTGATGAGGAAAAAGAGCCGGGCTCAAGGCAGCCTGAGATCTCACAGGGTGCATAAACTAGACAAATATATAAATGATGATGCTATCAGGGTGCATGCAAGGAAAAGGGTAATTACTGCAGAAGTAAGGAGGTGCAAATTTATCTCCACAAGGAATAAGATCAGTGGATACTTAGTCATACCAAAGCTACCACTTGGAGATTGCAAAGGACTTGAACAAGTAGAGTTAAGATGTGTTGGGAATATTTGCAATGAAGTGAATATAAGGAAAACAAAGATTTTATTTGAGAAAGATTAACCTGATTTTCAAAGAATATTTAGGATATGTAAAATAATAGCACACACAAAAAAATAGTCTGAAATGGTCCATTGGTGAAAAACCCTCCTGAAACCATGGTAATCCCAAGAGAAAATGTGACCCTAATTGAGTATTAAGCTATTTCTTCTTACATAGAGCAAAAGGGTCAACTGTTTCACGCTCTATTGGCATTTAAATCATCACATTTTGCTTCTTTAATTTTGTTTTTATTTTCTCCTCTCTCTCTCTCTCTTTCTCTCTCTCTCTCTCTCTCTCTCTCTCTCTCTCCCTCCCTCTCCTTTTTTTTGTTAGTACATATTTGCAGTACATAATGATGGCATTAGCTGGGCATGGTAGTGCATGCCTGTGATCCCAGCACTTGGGTGGCTGAGACAGGAGGATGGCTGTGAGTTCAAGACCAGCCTGGACTACAAAATGAGTTCAAGGCCAGCCAGCCCAGACTACACAGTGAAATCTGGTCTTAAAAAAAAACCAAAAAAAAAAAAAAAAAAAAAAAAGGATCACATTCATTGTGGAGAGTTGGTACTTGTACATAACACATCTAAACCCTTTTTTAAAATCACCTTCTCCTCCTTTCTACCTTCTCCCCCTCCTCCATTACCTCTTAATACAAAATACACTGTTTATTTTACTGTTAGAAAGCAAATTCTCTCTAGAGACATCAAGCTAGCAGTCCAGGCAAGAGATGCTGGTATCTTGTAATGGTCTGGTAGAAAAGAATTTTCAGATAAAATAAATTGTGAAATATGGATAAAATTATAGATCTGGTTTTACTTGTGCTACTACAAGTTATTAAATGGCATGATTCAAATCCTTTCAATTTTGTTCTATATTAATTGGAAAATTGTTATTTTTTGCAAAGTACTCAACCCCAATATTCAGATTTTAGAAATTTACGGTAGATGAAGATAACCAGGAATGACAAGAAGGAATATGGAACATTTAAAAAATCATGTAGATAACTGTATAGCACTAGAAAAACTAAATCATTTCAAGGAAAAACACTCAAATTAATCTAATACTTTCTAAAGTACATATGTACTATTAAGACAATTGAATTTTGTCTCACATTCAAAGATTAAATATACTCCATATGTACCACATATTAAATAGAGGTTATTTTACTAAACTGAGACACTGATCTCTCTTCATGCTCTCCCTTAACATCTTTCTGAATATCTCAGTCTTATAGTGACAAGGACCTTGGAGATAGCGAGGCAGACAGAACTGTTAGGAAACACAGGAAGGGGTAAAGCTTCAAGGTTGTCTCCAGTCCTCTCTCCTTCAATTTCTGCCAGAACTCAGTGGTGAAAATAATGTCATTGTACCAGTTTCCAGTAAGGATGACAAACCATTCTAATTAAGCCATTTGAAACAACAATTTTATTCCAAACATATGTGTAGCAAAATGTGTTTCTCAAATTAATTTTGCCTTGGTCTTTTGTACAAATTAGAGTTTTCCTTATTTTTAGTGTGTTTTGTAAAATGAAAATATTACAAACCAGAATTTCTCACAAAATAAATAATTTCCCTGCTTACTAAACTTTACATCAGTAGTATTAAAATGCAGGACATTATTTGCAAAATGATAACAACAACTGACATATAGCTGGGCGCGGTGGTACATGTCCATAGTCCCAGCACTCTGGAGGCAGAGGCAGGAGGATTGCTGTGACTCCAAAGCCAGCCTGGGATACAAAGTGAGCTCAAGGCCAACGTGAACTACATAGTGAGACCCTATCTTAAAAAGACAAGAACAAACAAACAAACTAATTTATAAACATTAAAAAGAAAAGCATAACGTTGTAAATGCCAAAGTATAAAAATTAATTGTCTTAATAGTACATATGTACTTTAGAAAGTATTAGATTAATTTGAGTGTTTTTCCTTGAAATGATTTAGTTTTTCTAGTGCTATACAGTTATCTACGTGATTTTTTAAATGTTCCATATTCCTTCTTGTCATTCCTGGTTATCTTCATCTACCGTAAATTTCTAAAATCTGAATATTGGGGTTGAGTACTTTGCAAAAAATAACAATTTTCCAATTAATATAGAACAAAATTGAAAGGATTTGAATCATGCCATTTAATAACTTGTAGTAGCACAAGTAAAACCAGATCTATAATTTTATCCATATTTCACAATTTATTTTATCTGAAAATTCTTTTCTACCAGACCATTACAAGATACCAGCATTTCTTGCCTGGGCTGCTAGCCTGATGTCTTGAATTATTTTCCTGGAAACCTTCATATGTTCCCCTTGTTCTCCTCCCCACAAAGCAAGGCTGTGTAGAATGAGGTTGAAGAGTATTAACTTGGTCTGGAAAGAAGGGTCAGGATAGTGTAGGCCTAGTCCGGTTCTCTAGTCTCTACTCAAACTTTTCTAAAAATGACCGCTTTGTTGGTGTCCTTTTATTTTTGCAGTTTTCAAATATGCTATCCTTTCTAAAATGTTTTCCTGCTCCTCCATTTCCTACTTACTGACTAAAACTTCTTCACATTAAGAGCAAATCATACCACATCCATCTTGGTCTCTTCTCTCGTTAGAGGTCCCAAAACAGCCATGTTCTTTCTCTTCATAATGGTTGTTTTAGTGATTATTAATCATCTGTGTATGACTATTTTAATAAAACACATTTCCCCAAGTAAAACAAGTTGTTGTTAAAGAAAGGTTTTTGCATGATTTTTAGCACAATTTTATCTTTAGCTTCTAGCAGGATCTATATTTTTCACTCATTATTAGAATGAATAAGTGGCTAAAAAATTAGTGAGCTAATTCAACAAAGTATAAAAAGGATTCTGTACCATGACCAGATGGGACTTGATGCAGGAATACAAAGCAGTTTAATGTACAACAATCAAACAATGTAATATACCACATTGATAACATAAAATACCAAAAGGTCACCTCAAAATGACTAAAAATTTTTGACAAAATTGAGTACCTTTCCATAATAAAAGTGTTCAACCAGCTAGAAACAGAAGGTAGCTTCCTCAGTCTGATGAAATATATTGAAACAAAACCAATACCACGTTTATGTTAAAAGTTTGAAAGCATTTTATTTAAAATGAGGAGCAAGTAAAAAATATCCACTTTTGCTGCTTATATTTAAGATTGTACTAGAGGTCCAACCAAAGGCAACTAGGCAAGGAAAAGAAACAAAGACATACAAATCAGAAAAGAAAGAAAATTAGTTCAATTAGTACGTGACAAAAAACTGCATATAGAATTAATTGTAAATAATTCCTAGAAAAATTTTAGAACTAATAAAATGATTCCAATAGGACTACAAAATGAAAAGATCAATATACAAATAGGAGTATATCTATGTATCATTAAGAAATGTTCCTAAAATAAAATTAAGAAAATGCTTCTATTTACAATAGCATCAAAAAGAACAAAAGTCTTACTATTCAATTTAACAAAAGAAATACAGCACTTGTACACTGAAAATTATAAAACATTGTTGAAAGAAACTTATCAAAATCTAAATAAAGGGAAGCATAGCTTTTGTTGTCACACACAAGAATACTATGTTCTCAAGGCTCAGAAAATGATGTTGTGAAGATGAAAATATTCCTAATATTCATTTCAAGATTCAATGCCACCCTTATGAAAATATCAGGATGTTTTTGTTTTATTTTCTAGTAATTGACAACCTGGTTAGAGAATTTACATAAAAATGTGAGTGATTCAGAATAGTTGAAACTGGTTTTAAAAGAACATTCAAAGACACATTTCTCTCTCAAAATTTACTACAAATCTATAGTGTGATAAAGTAAATGGATCAATGGAACAGAAAAAACTAAGGGCCCAGAAATAAGCACAACATTTATGGTTAATTCACTTTCAACAAGGATGTTGAGAAAATTAAATGAGAAAAGAATCCTCTTTTCAACAAATATTCCTGAGTCAACTTGACATTTATATGCAAAAGAATAAATTTGAATCACCACCTCAAACTACATTGAAAAGTTAACTCAAACTGATTTATAGTCTTACATGTAAAAATTTAAAACTACAAACTTCTTAGAAGAAAATATAAGAATTAACCATATTAACCATGGTTTAGGCAATGGTTCTCTGATAAAACACCAAAATCATAAACAACAAAAAAGGAAGAAAGAAAGAAAGAAAGAAAGAAAGAAAGAAAGAAAGAAAGAAAGAAAGGAGACAGAGAGAGGAATGAAACGAACATTAAGAGATATTTTGGGGGACTGGGGATATAGCTCAGCAGCACAGTGCCTGCCTGGCAAGCACAAGGACTGAGTTCGATTTCGGGTACCCTCCTCCCCCAAAAAAGAAAAAAAAAAGAAATATTTTTGTTTCCTTGAAATAATACTACCAAGAAAGTAAAATGATAATCTACAGAGTGGGAGATAATATCTACCAATCATATATTTATTTATCATTTTTCCAAATGATAAAGACTAGTATCAAGAAGACACAAAGAACTACTACAATTCAACAACAAAGATACAAATAACAGACTCAAAACTGATAAAACAATTGAATAGGCATTTCCCAAAGAAGATGTGTAAGAAATCTTACAACTCAATAGCAAAAAATACAAATACCACGATTAAAACTGAATAAACAATTGAATAGACACTTTCCAAAGATGTAGAAATGGCTGATCAGCATATGAAAAGATGCTTAACATAATTAATCATTAGTAATATGCAAATACAAACCACAATGAGATAGCATTTTACTTCCACAATCATGGCTTTAATAAATAAGAGATAATAACGTGTTGGCAAGGATGTGGAGTAGTAAGAATCTTCATATATTGCTGGTAGTGATATAAAATGGTGCATTCCCTTTGGAAAATAATAAGCAATTCCTCAACAATTTGAATATGGAGAAACCATATACCCAACAATTCTACCCAAAAGAGTGGGGGGAAAACATTTGCTCATACAAAAACTTCTTCGTGAATATTCATAGCAACCTTATTCCAAATAGGAAAAAGTGAAAACAGCATATATCAACTGAAGAACAGGTAACTAGTATGTAGCATAATCATGAAATGGAATATTATCTGCCAGTAAAAAAGGAGGTACTAATATCATGCACAAGGAGATAATCTTTGGAAACATTATGCAAGTGACAGAGACCATTGGCAAATACCATGCACAGTAGTGAGATTTGTATGAAATACATAGAATTAACAACTCTGTAGGGAGAAATTAGATTAGAAGTTAGTTGGGCTGCAGATACCAGGAAAAGCAATGGATATGGAGTTTCTTTTAGAGGATCTGGAAAATGTTCTGAATTTTTTTTTTTTGTACAAGGGATCAAACTCACAATCCAAAATGTTCTGAATTTAACTTACAGTGATGTGTATCCTTGTGATTATACTAAAAATCATTGTATTACAGATTTTAAATAGTTGAATTGTCTAGTAGGTAAATTATAGCTTGGTAAAAATCTTCAAAATGATTGAATAAATGAATGAACAAATTCATTCTAAAATAGTGATAAGTATTTTAAATATATGTGTTAGGTACCCTGAAGTTTTCTGTATGTACCATGAATGTGGAGTTTTCTAAAAGCACTCATAAACAGTAGTTTGAATGTGTAAACTGCACGTTTACATAAGAAGCCTCTACTTTTCCTAGCCTCAAATCAGGACTGGGCTTTTTAACATAACTTTCAAATTGAAGTCCATTAAGCAATCATTAGAGGGCTGTATAGACTTCACCAAAAATTGGATTAGTCAAGGAGAAAAAGACAAAAAGGTTTGTAACAAATTCCATGTGGAAAATATTTTAATGACTATGCCACTTGATAGTCCAATCATCTCAGAAATTCCTTTGCACCTGTCACATGTTTTGAGACTCTATTTCTACTTTCCTTCCACCACTCCAAACCTACCTCTCCTGCCCCCTCGTTTATGCAGAATTTCTTGGTGTCACAGCTTTGCTCATTTTAAGTGCACACTGACCTGCAGCCCTAGATATGTAGCTTCCACAAAAATTTACTATAGCTCTGCCTCTAGAAAACTGTTGGTTGCCCTTGAAAAGCATTTTGTCTATACCTAGATCTTTATGAATAGGCAAATGGACATTATTAAGACATTTTGAAATGTAGACTTTATTAGTATAAATAACTAACATGTACACAGTACATAAACTTCAAAATTGATTTGTCAACTATTTAGTAACACAAGTGTCAGCTATCATGGTAAATGCTGAGTGTATCCAAATATGAAACCATTGTCCTTGTGTACAAGAAAATTCACAATTCAGCTTTTTCACTAACATGATCTACATTGATATTTTCCTAACTCTGTAGGTAAACAAAGACAAAATGAGGGAAATTAAGGCTCAAGATAACGATGAGTCACAAAATTAGTCCCCAGATTCTCACTTAGAGTTTCCATTAATACATGTTTCTTTTTATTTGACAGGTAAATAAAAACTGTTAAACTTTGCATAACTTTAGTTTTCATAGAATCCCATTTATAGATTTTAAAACGTTTAATCAGCATGCTTTAGATAGGTATCATTAACCCTTCTGTCTTTCAGTATTCTTGGTTGTATAAAAAAAAAGCCATTGTAGCTAATTTGAGCAGAAAGAAATTTATTACCAGGAAATCAACCTTGCTAGTGGGGTTTTTTGTTTCTTAGTATCAGGGAACCCACTCATTTTAATACTCTGTGTAGTTTTGGGGTACACACACTCTGGCTTGAGGAAAGAAGAAAGCCGTGTATTAATTGCTAGTGTAGAATATACACTCCTGTACTTCCTAAGCAATGGTTTCAGAATACCCTAAGTTTAATAACCAGGAGGAGCTCTAGTTATCTTCAATATTTGTCTCCACTGGTCTGGGTACTTTCAAAGTGATGAAGTGGTTGATAAAGTCAGTGAATCCTGAGACCATAAACTCAATTGTCTTAGTATTTTTGCAAGAATAGAAATTTCTTGATCAGAAATATTAGGTGCACTGTCATAGTGTTAACGTATTTCATAGGATATGAATACAGTTATTACTACTCTTTGAAGTGTGATGGCAAAGAAAATCAAAATTGTACACAGAATATGTGTTTATTTCAGTAAGAACAAATTTCCCTCTATTAGGAAGTACTCTAGTTGTCATGAGAAGATTTGTGACTCAATTACATAGCCATACAGAAGGCTTGAGGCTAGATACTGCAGCCTATAAATCAGGCAAAAATTGGTGGAGAACAGTCAGCTTCAGTGATGGCCAACTTGTCTCTATTGCTATGCATCCTCTCTCTTCCTTCTGCTAGAGCTACTTTGTTAATGACCTCATTAAGAGAACTCTCTGGTGGCTGTGGAAAAGGCTGATTGATATCTTTATATTAGTTTATTTTGCCCACTTAAAATGAGTGCATGCTCAGCAGTTCGATGAACACTCACATAGGACAAAATCACTTCTAGACTTCAAGTTCATGCCATGAAGAAAGCTGCAAATCTTTAACACTTTTTCATTCTCATAATTTCTAAAGTCACTGATAATCCTGACAAATAAGTTAAGCAGAAATGAGCAATATAGAAAAAAACTAGAATAAAAATGAGAATCAAGAAGGTAGCAATATATCTATGAAGTAAGTTCACCTAGTTTCAGTTAAATTAATCAAAGTACAAGCTCCAGGATTTTCAGACTGGGTAAAATTCAGCTATGTGACACATATAGAAAACTTAATTAAAATAACCAGCCCACGAAAATGAAGAGAAAATAATATAATAGGAAAATACTGATGAAATTAATGAGGTAATGAGAAACAGACCAAAAAATGTTTCAACATAAAAAGTATTAGAAAAATTGTTCAAAAGATTAAAATATAAGGATAAAAACCTTTTTAGGTCATAATTAAATAACTAATTCTAGTTTTGATTTACCTAATAACACACACGTGCTGACATAGAGGAGTATAAGTAAAAACTGATAAATCTAGTATCAAAGACCTGTCAAGCAGACACACAACTTGTAAATAAATACAACTTATTTACTACACAAGTAACATATATAAATAATGGTAACCTTGCACTCTTTCTCTGTACACTCACACAATGTTACAGTACATACATATCTATAACTTCATAGAATAGCTTAGTTATCACACATTCTTTTCAAATCTACACAGAACATTTTACCAATTGATCATACACTAACCTTAAAATTAAAGCAAATTTTTATAATTCATTATTATAGCCATATTCGATCACATAATAATTTTATTTGAACTCAGTAATGCACCATTTATTGACATTTCAAACATTTGTGCTTTTTAAAGTTCGCATTTAATAGCTAATAATTCAAAGAATAAAATTTAAAGAAACTACTTTTAACTAAATGAAAGCAAAAATAAGTGAATTTTATCACTTTGAATGCTTGTACTGAAAACAAATGTAAGCTTTACAGTAATGTTCTAAACATCCAGCTTAAGAATTAAAAAATAAAAACTCCAAAAAATAATTTAGACAAGTTTTACAATCAATGTGTAACAAATATACAATCTCAGAATCTGCTTTTTTGTAAAGATTGATAGAGAAGTTTTTCACAAGTTGAATCATGGCTTACTATTTTTATAAAAAAAGAATATTAATTCAGAAAAAGTGTTCATTTTAAAAGGTATTAGAAGAACACTCAGAAGCCAGGTGTAGAGGTATAGGCCTGTAATTTCAGCCTTGGAAGGCTGAGGCAGGAGAATTGCCATGAGTTTGAGGCCAACCTGGGCTACATAAATGAGTTTAAGGCTAGCCGGCACTACATAGTGAGACTCTGTCTCAAAAAGGAAGACAAGAAGGAGAAGGAGAAGGAGAAGAAGAAGAAGAAGGAGAAGGAGAAGGAGAAGGAGAAGGAGAAGGAGAAGAAGGAGAAAAGTTAGAAAAACTTTATGTTCATAAAATAACATGAAAATGTAGGCTAATTTCCTACATCAGAGAATTCACCAAATTTAAAAAGAATTGAAGGATGGGGAGGGGAATGGGGAAAAAAATAATTAAGATATGTTATGTACAGGTACAAACTCCCTGTGATGAATGTAATCAATAAGTATGACAAATATGTACTAATAAAAAATAAAATCAAAAGAAGACGTAGGATAGGTCTTACTGCATTTAAGCTATTTGTTTAAAAATCTTGGGTCAGGGATTTAGTTCAGCAGCATAAGTGCCTACCTGGCAAGCCCAAGGTTGTGAGTTCGATCCCTGGAAACAAAAATAAAACAAAAGTTTTTATACTAAATAAAAGATTCAGTTGATGTTACAAATAAATTTTACAAAACATGCAAGAAATTATAATTTTAATTATTTACCTAACTTTCCACAAAAAGCAAAAGTGGTGAGACTAAGATGACTAGAAGAATGGTCCCCAAAGGCACTTAGGTGATGATCCCAGCACCTCTGAATACATTCTGCTACACAGCAAAGGAGACTTAGCAGATGCATTAAATCAAGGACCTTGCATTATCTGGTGACATCGAATCTAATCCTAGGTCCTCAAGAACTGGACAGAGAAAAGAGGAACACCAGAGCAGAGATGTGACAGCAGTAAGCTCAAAGCCATCAAGGGTAGGGTGATTTGTAATAGCAGTAGTAGAAAACTAATGAATTCCTCAAGTAAGTTTGTAAAACTAATATTGTACATCCTTGATACAAATTCTACACCAAATCAAAAAGACAGTGAAGAAATCCTATTTCAGTCTTATTTATGAAACATTATATAGGGTATCCTTAAAAAAAATACAAGCTAACTGAATTTACCAGTGATAAAAAATACATTATAAACTAGTATGCTTTATAGGGATGCAAGGATATTTTAATGTTGAGAAGTAAAAGGAGAAAATCCATACGATCATTTCAAAAGATTAAAAATATATCCAACAAAAATCCACCACATTTTCATGATAAAAAGGCAAATCAGAAATAGAAATAATTAAATAGATGCTAACTTCAGGAAACCGTCAAAAATAATTTTGCTTATAAAACATTAAATTCTCTTTGAAAATTGACATAAAACAAGGATACTCACCTTCGTATCTTCAACATAGTCTATAGTTTATAACATTCAAAATGATATAAGGAAGAAATAAAAGGAATAAGAAAGACTACAATGCCAGATGTGTTGGCTCACATCTGTAACCCTAGCACTCTGAAGGCCAAGGCAGGAGGATCACTGTGAGTGTAAGGCCAGCCTGGGCTACAAAGTGAGTTCTAAGCCAATCTGAACTGCATAGTGAGACCCTGTCTCAAGACCAAAAAAAAAAAAAAAGAGTAAAAATAAATTTGTCATTTTACAGATAACATGATTTTATTCATGTTTCTGGAAAAGTGTTTATCAGAGACTTTATAAGTAATGCTAATATACTATTTCTTAAATTAAGTGGAATTTTACCATGTTGCTAACTAATATTACATTTTCACTCAACTAAAATACACAAATCTAACTCATACAATACTCCAAACATACCTATACTTCATTCATCTCTTGTCTATTCGTGATTTTTTTCAAATATGAATTAAATGATGTATGCTAAGAATTCTGTATGACACTTGGATTTATGCAGCTCACAAATAGCAAAAATTAAGAATAAGTCAATTAAAATTTTGCAGAAAAACCATATCAAGCTGAATGGAAGACTCTTTGCACCAAGGAATCTAGAAGGCAATTTTACTGATTTTACACTGGGAGACAATAACAGAGTCCAAATCGCCAGCAAGGAGCCAGATTTGAGTCCAGTTTAAATCCAATTTGCAAATAGGAAGTACAAAGCAGATGACAGGTTATTACATGGTCGGTTACATGAATTAAGTCACATATCATCAGGTAAGTTAACTCTAAGTTTACTTTAAAGGAATTATTTACAATAATATCTTGGGGATGGATGAGGGGAGAAGGTTTAAATGGAGCAAACAAAGTTAAAATTGTTCTTGACTGGGTCACTTCGTGTCAACCAAAGTTCCTGAAGCAAGTAGGAATAGTCAAATTGGCCCAGTGCATTATCAGAAGAAAAGCAGCTGGACCCAAGCAGTCAAAGCAGACTGAATTCAGCAGGGTGTTGACATTTTAGGCAGAAGGAGCACAGACACAGGCTACTATTTGATTTTAACTTGCTATAACTTGTTTATAAGTTTGTTATTCTATAACTGTGCCTTTGCTACTTACATAATTGCGTCCTTGCAATTGCGTCCTTGTATGTATTATATGGTGCCCTTACAATAATATACTGTAATAAAATTTACTTTGGATTCAGATAAGAAAAGAGTAACAAAATGAAATGCTTCCCCACCAGGTCACAGCACTGGCTGTTATATTATGGTATATTCAGCATGTAGTCTGGAACTCTCTGTACAATGAAAAAAAGAAACAGAAAGGAAAGAAAACAGAATGAAAGGAAAGGAAAGGGAAGGGAAGGGGAAAGAAGAGACAGAGGAACCAGAAGTTTTGTGCTATTTTTATAACCACATCAGAAATTTAAATACTATCTTGAAGTTGTTGGTGAGCAACTCAAAGATTATATGCAAGAAAAGGAGAATATATGTCTTAAAATTTAATATACTACTGCTGTAATTGTGAAGGATAAATTAGAAGACTAAAGGAGATAAATAAATTCTTATAAATTATAGATGAAATCTCAAGTGTGATGACTCAAAGTTAAGTGAACAGGCTTTTGAATCAAGACCCCTATTGTGTATATATATATATTGGTATGTTAGCCTTTTAAGGTTTTTAATGTCTTCTCTAGTTGTAAGATTGTGTCCTGCAATCTAATTTGTGGTGTAAGTGGGAATAGAGACTTTAGAAAAACTGTGAAATAAAGGTATTATCATGTACTGTGATATTAAAGAATGAAAACAGCAAACAACACATACTTTTCCCCCAGTCTTTATAACACCTTATACTCCTTGAAAATTTATTTCTGCAACTAAATTGTTAGTTTTGAAAACACTGGCAGTTTTAGCAATTCTTCAAAGTCTGCATCCTGAAATATCTGTAACTCAAATGTTTCAGAACAGTAACAGGGTAGGTTAAATGCCAACATTAGTAGGTGTTAATAGTCTTCTTTTCTAGCTCATCTTCTACTTATCCTCAGAAATAGCAGCAAGGTATCAACTCTGTCAGTACTAACATTGCTACCTTGAGCCACAAGCTTCAAGACAGAAGTAACATCGATATAAAACCCATGTTCAGTGCAGAAGGCTCTTCATGAGTTAGCCAGTGCCCGACTCAACCAACTAGCCAGCTTTGTAGACACACACACACACACACACACACACACACACACACACACAGAAAGAGAGAGAGACAGACAGACAGAGAGACAGAGAGACAGAGACAGAGACAGAGAGAGGAGTGACTGATGACTTTGCAAACATTCTCACTTACTTTGAAATCCTTCCACATTTCCAAAACTTAAGTCTTTCCTCTATTCAGTACTTTGTGAATTCCTATAAACCTTCAAATTTCAGCCAAATTATGACTTCCAGACTTCCTTGAAAAGCTATTCATCATCTCCTAATCTGATTTAGATCCATTAACTGTCCTAGACACAATCATGTCTTTTTTCATAGTAAACATAGACTAACTATAAGGCAAAGATCAATGGGAAGGAAACAAATTAGGATGAGATACATTCCAAAATTATTAAAAACTGCAAAAATTGAATTGCAATTATAAAAAGAGGTGATCACATCTGTTTGTGTTTGACTTATATATCTTCCACCTTTATAGGGTGTAAACAAATAGTCCTTGATAAAAAAAAGTCCACTTGATTTTGCTCACCACTTCATATAGACTTTAAACATGATAGATTATTTATTAATTATAATAAATATTTGCTTAAATAAAAGTAGTACAAATTTTTAAATGTACAAAGGGATTAAGACAATTCAACATTAATGAATAGCATTCATAATTTGTCGAATGCTTGGTTGATACTTTTGCCATTACATTTGGGGAAAAAAAGTAATGGTTGTGTTATGATTTGTTTCTAGATGTTCCCCAAAGCTTCAGGCAGTCATGGTGGGGCTTTTCAGAGGTGGCTGATCTAGAGTGCATGCTGCTGGGATCAAGAATGTGATGCCGGAATTGATTTATGGTGCAATGCTAGGATTAAGGCTGCCCCACCCTGGGTGTAAGAGCTACCCACCCTAAGAGTGGGGAGCCTGGCTAAGACGTAAGAGACAGAAAGAGGGTCACGGCTTGTCCTTTGTCCCTTGCTACCTGCTGCCCACCATAGTCTGCTTCTCCTCCGTGATGCATCTCTGCTTGGAGCCAGCCAACTAGGAACTGAAACCTCTACAGACTGTGAGCCAAATGAAACTCCTCCTTTATCTCAAGTGTTGGGGATTTTGTTTCAGCAATGAGAAAAGTAACTAAAACAGGGTGTGTTACAGTTTTGAGCATTTTATTCTGAAAAATAAAATAGATATTTCCTAAAACTTTGCTTAGGTTAAGGATACTTGACTAAGATTCAATTTTAAACAATATTTTTCTTAAATAACTGTTCTAATCTTTACCTGTAATTCCAGCACCATTCGTTGATGGGACTTTCATTTCCTACTGACTTGTCATAGGATCTCTGTGTATGTATGAGGCTATTTCTCTACTGTCCTATTGATCTATTCATAGACATCATAACACAATCTTGGTTACTGCAGCATTTTCAGCATTCTAAAATAATGTAGAATAGCTTGTAAACTTATTCTATTTCAGAAATATTTTGTTTTTTCATACCAATTTTAGAGCCAGTTTGTTAACTTTCACCAAAAGCAAAACAAAACAAACAAAAGTCTTTTGGAATTTTGATTATGACTGCTTTAAATATTTATATTATTCAGAGGATAGCTGACATGAAAGTATTGTCTTATAATCCATAGATGTTATACCTCTCTCCATTTACAGGTTCTTATTGAATTCACTTAGCAATGATTTACATATTTCACTGTAGACCTCTTGCTCATCTGCTAAACTACCTAATAATCATTTTATAAATCAATAAATGTTTAGATATTATAAATGGTCTTCATATTTATCTCTTCAATTTGTAATGCACATGTATAGAAATATGATTGCTTTCTGATTTTTGATCTTATATTCAGTAGTTTGTCAAATTCTTTTCTGAATTTCCTTAGACTTTGGCTATTCCTTGGAGGTTTCAATACATATCATCATACGGTTTGTGAATAAGAGTGATTTTTCCTTCCCTTCCAAACCATTCTCTTTTTTTCCTCTCTTCTTTTTCTTGCTCTATTATACTTATGGGTCATTCTGCTGATAATTGGAAGACTTAGTCAGATTGATGAATTTCTTTCTGTTTCTACTATGCTAAGAATTTATCACAAACAAGTTGGTTATATTGATATGAAATATTTTTCTGCTTTATTATATAACATATTTAATAAAACTGATTAATTTTAAGTATTAAACCAATTTTTCATTCCTGGAGCAAATATCATTTGGTTGTTATACACTTTTTAATATTCGTTAGTTCAATTTGCTAATATTTTGTACAGATTTTGTATTGCTCTACTTGACAGATTTTGGACTATAATTTTCAAAGTCTTTGCATAAAAGCTCAAATAATGTTGATATCATTTCTTCTTTAAAGTGAATATAGTCTATTAGTGGAACATAGTGGTCCTGTAAAATAATTGGTATATTTTAAAGCACAGAGAGAGTAATACGAAAATTTATGGAAAGAATTATTTTGCCAGTTTTTTACCTCTAACCTCCATTCTTCTATTTTCCACTCATATTTCATGTTACTATTTAGCATTGTGTATAAAAATGTGAAGTGATGCAATAAAGAATCCACCCTAAAAGTTACCATTAGAGCATTTCCTTTTCTCCAGTGAATGAAAATGGCAGGAAAAATTAGAACAGCAGCAACTGCTACAAGGGTCAGTCAGGAGTGGGGTTAATACGGGAAGTCAGTTGTTTTCATTCCCTTCTATTAAAGCGTAATTGTCAAAGGTCAGAAAGGTTTACCTGGATAAAGGAAATAGAGCAATCTACTTTCTTTCAGATTAAATGAGATTTCATCCATTCATTTAACATGATATGGATGTCAGTAATCTTCCTTATAGTCAGAACTTACTCATAGTTAATTGAGAAAGTATTAGATAGAAATTAAATACCTACATTTTCTATATTTCTAACCCTGAACATTCTTATTAAAAGAGAGTAAATTAACATACAATCAGTAACAACTATTTTTTCACACTTGTCTTTGTCTACTTTTATGTTGGGCTAGATTAATACTGCTATTGCTAAAGTCAAATCCTACAAATACTAGCATGTTTGTCTCTCTCTCTCTCTCTCTCTCTCTCTGTCTCTCTCTCTCTCTTTCTCTCTCCCTCCCTCAATGAAAACACGGACATCACAACAGCATAAAAGATAACAAATAACAATTATTGTCCTTTAAAAAGAAAAACAGAGAAGAAACACAACCCTCCTTTATGCAACTCAATGTATACAGCAGTGTAGTAGCTGGTCCGTTATATTATTATTCCGCTAGCCTGTTCTTTGGTCCTCTGCTCTTTTCCCAGTACTTTTAGATACTTTGCTGCATAGAATATCTTAGATTTTTATTTTTGAGATAATAAACATTTTACAGTTCTTTCTAGTAGGAATTATGATAACATCCTTAATATGACTAGTAAATCTGTTTTCCTTTGGTATTTGAGAGGTATTAATTCACACATCATTGCCTTATTTTTTGCCTGTTCCAAAAATTACATTAATGATCTAATGTTGTCAAATGAAAATTGTAGTTTTCAGTCATTGCCGTTCATGCTTATTCATTGAAAAGGAAGGAAATAGGGGCCAGGTTCAGCAGAAGGATTAAGGAGTATGTATAGCTTTTCCAAATGACTGAGGGGCTGAATCTCTTGTTCCAATTGCAAAGGAATGAGGCTCTCCAGTGACCCTTCTGATTTGGCCCTGGTCAGGCTACTGCCATCAGCGAGCCACAGAAAGGAGACTGGGTCCACCTACCAGAAAAATGTACATTCTGTATCCATGAAACCTGACTCTTAGCTTTGTGTCTACACAACTAATGGCTGGATTGGATCACATACTGAGCCTTAGCGACACAGAGGTCTGGAACCAGTAGTTTTTATTATTTCACTTCCTGCATTGAGAATTGATTTGGAATGTGTATTGAGTAGTTCATTTACAAATAAAAGACACACTTGGAACAAAATATTACTTACCTTAATTAACAAACCTCTAGTGTAGTAGAGCCCAGAGTAGAAAATTTTTTGTGAATCCCATAAGATAATGGTGGAATATAATAAATTTCATAAGCTCACCAATGACTGTCAGTGATCAATTTGGACTAAGTATCTAAATAGGCAAGAAAATCGTATTACTTACTTTATGATGGATAGGACTTAGTAGAAAGAGAAAAGAAAAGAAAAGAAAAGAGAGGGAGGAAGTAATTGCCAAGCACCTTACCCTAATACATGTTAACATAAAAGAATCTGAAGAAAAGTTGAATCACTGAAAACTGAAGTGCAAGCAGGGTTCCTGCAGCAACAATAGACTCGGTAGTGATGATAGTTAGCCTTGTTGTAGTAGGCTTGTTATTGTGCCGTGCACAGGCTCTTTCTTTGCCACCATGTCTCCTTAATTTGGAGTAACTGAACGGTAAAGGAGAATCCACATTCGCAACATGGGTAATCTCTCCGCTCTCAGTTTTTGAGACTGCCTTCTTCAAGGACTCCTTGAGTGAACATTCACAGTGACATGTTCAAGCTCCGCCATCCTTTGGAAGGTCTGTTCCCAAACTCTTCTCTGTGTTTTCTTTAACCTTATAAGCTTCCCTATGTGTCCTGACTGGCTGATTACACTCTTAACCTCTAGGTGGTCTATCTCTTCCTCTAGATAAAGGAGCTAATGAAAGTGTCTGCTCAGAGTTCTGAGCATTGCCCTTCCACCTGAGAGTTATAGAAGCCATACCATCAAAAAGATTCTACTTCTAGACAGAGTGAACTTGTTCTTAGGAAACTCAGAACCTTCAGTTTTGTTCTTTGACACCATCTATGAGCTCTGAAGTACTCTGATTTGTGCCATGGTCACTTGAACATCATTTAAATTGGATATTATATTGGTGCAAACTCCTGTTAGGACTATGTAAATGCAAAAAAACTATTGCCAAAAAATTACTTCGTGGTCCTTAAATGAAAGCTGCCTAGATAATTGATATAATTCATTCAAATGAAGTTTAATATTAGATTGCATTCCCATGCCTTTAGCTAGTTTCCATATTTTTATGACTTTCTCTGTTGTACTATTATCATATTCATTTGAACAGTATTACACAATACTGTTGCCAGTACTTTGAGACATTTTGTGGAAAGAATCCAAGTGTTTTCTGCTCTAGTCCAGATGTTTGGAATAATGTGTGACTAGTATAAATACTAACAATAGAAGGATAATTTTAACAGGAAATAGTTACAGTAACATAAAATAACGAGATGAGGTTTGAAAACTTTGTTATGAAGGTAAAAAGCTGACGACTGCTCTGGCCAGTATCCGTGCACATCCAGTGTGCTCACAGAGTAACATGTGAGGCAGCAAACCAGAGAAAGGGTCCTTAAAGAGAAGACATTCAATGAGGGATTCAATCTGGGAGACGGACATTATGCTAAGGCACAAAAACTGAACAAAAATAAATGTTATATCAAGATACAATATTTAATGATCAAATATAAAAGGCATTAATATTTAGACTACAAATAAATATATCATGCTACACTATTTCCATTTTAATTAAATCTATATCCTTACATATCAAGTAGAATTTTACTAAATACATTTGAGAGTGCCAGTAGCAGAAGAATGAAGATGGCCTCGGCTATTAATAGTATCCAGGCAAAGGCAGGACATTTGTGTAGATGGATACATTTATTATGCAATATGCTTTCATATTAGACATATGTCGTATTAGACAAGTATCTGAACTGGGTATAGAGAAAATAAGCCTGGATTTTAACATTTTTAAAGGAAAAGTACGCATTACGAGGATGAGATTTATGAATACCAAATAGGTGACTAATATTTCCTGTTACAAACTTCCCCTAGCGATTTATACAGGATGCCGGGACGAATGGCACATAGACATCAGTAGCTGTGAAACCGAGTCATCGCTCACTGTAAACCACAAAGGGTCTCCCGGGGCCAAGGCTAGGAGAGCGCTGGGTTCCTAGGGTGGCCAAACGGCCAGGCGGAGAGAGCGGCCACGTTCAGGGCGGTGGCAGTGGACTCCGTGGCCAGGCCTGCAGGGTGAGTGGTGCGCGGTGCAGCTCCGGGAGGGTCTGGAGTCCTGGTCTCCAGGGAGCGACCCTTGTTTCTCTGATCCTCATCTCACCGTGACAAGGATGTACGCACAGGGCAAGGCTGGCTCAAAGCCTGAGATTCCCTCAAGAGGAAAAGGGGGACGTCAGGTCCACGAAGAACTGCAAAGTCAAAAAATGAAAGCAACGTGGAGCAGGGCTTTATTCCTGACATACAGGAAGGTGAAGAAAAAACTGCCACGGGGCGGGGAGAGCCTGACAGGCTGCTTACTGGGTCTCTGCTCTGCCCTTTCTCATAGCGAGCTAGGTCAATCAGGGACTTGACCTTTGTTGCTAGGTGGGCTGTTGCTAGGGTGGGCTGTTGCTAGGTGGGCTGTTGCTGGGGTGGGCTGTTGCCAAGGTGGGCTGTTGCCACAGTGGGCTGTTGTGAGGGTGGGCTGTTGCTGGGGTGGGTTGTTGCCAGGATGGGTTGTGTTAGGTGGGCTGTTGTTAGGTGGGCTGTTGCTGGGGTGGGTTTTGCTGCGCTGGGTTGTTGTTAGGTGGACTGTTGCTGGGGTGGACTGTTATTGGGGTGGGCTGTTGCTAGGTGGATTGTTGCTGCAGTGGGCTGTTGCTGGGGTGGGTTGTTGCCAGGACGGGTTGTGTTAGGTGGGCTGTTGTTAGGTGGGCTGTTGCTGGGGTGGACTGTTATTGGGGTGGACTGTTGCTAAGTGGATTGTTGCTGGGGTGGGCTGTTCCTGGGATGGACTGTTGTTGGAGTGGGCTGTTGCTAGGTGGACTGTTGCTTGGGTGAGCTGTTGATGGGGTGGAGTGTTGCTAGGTGGACTGTTACTGGTGTGGGTTGTTGCTGGTGTGGGTTGTTGCTGGGGTGGACAGTTGCTGGGGCGGACTGTTG
>RJWM01020376.1:0-37261 GCA_004363535.1 Dasyprocta punctata
AGTGCTGGGATTAAAGGCGTGCGTCACCACGCCCGGCTTGGGTTTTGTTTCTTAACCCACTCTGCTAGTCTGTTTCTTTTTATTGATTAGTTGAGACCATTTACATTGATTGATATAACTGATATGTACTGGCTCATCCCTGTCATGATATCTTTCTGTTGTTGGTTTTCTACATTTTCTGTTTAATTATTTGCCCTGCTTAGTGGCTTCCTTTGGTTGTTGTTCTTAAGATTGTGGCTATCTTTGTCTCTTTCTAGAGTGTCTTTCAGTACTCTTTGCAGTGTTGGTTTGGTGGCCGTAAATTTCTTCAGTCATGAAAGTATCTTATTTCAAATTTCTTTGTCATGAAAGTATCTTATTTCTCCATCAATTTTTAAGGATAGTTTTGCAGGGTACATCAATCTGGGTTGAAAGTTGTTTTCTTTCAGGATTTGAAATACTTCACTCCAAGTTCTTCTTAACTTAAAGGTTTGTGTTGAGAAGTCTGCCGTGATTCTGATAGGTTTTCCTTCATAGGTGATCTGTTTCTTTTCTCTGACAGCTTTTAGTATTTTGTTCTTGTGCTGTATTTCTGATACCCTTATTATTATATGTCTGGGTGAAGATTTGTTTTGGTTATGGTTAATTTGGGTTCTGTATGCCTCAGTTACCTGTATTTCAGATTCTCTTCCCATGTTTGAAAAGTTTTCTGCTATTATTTCTGTGAATAGTCTTTGCAGGTCTTTAGTATTGACCCCTGCTTTTTCATTGATGCCTATTAATCTTATGTTATTTTTCTTGGCATCATCTTGTGGCTGTTGAATTGTTGTGTCTTGGTTCCTTACTATTTTTAGGAGATCTTTTCTTTCGTGGCCATGATCTCCCATGCTATCTTCAAGATCTGAGATTCTATCTTCAGCTTCATTTAAGCGGTTTTTCAAACTTTCCATGGAGTTTTTCATTTCCTGCATTTCCCTTTGCATCTGTTTCATGCATTCTGTTTGTGTCTTATATTGTTCATTCAAAGTTTCGATCATTTTTTTAAGTTCTTCTATTTTCTTATCTTGATCTTCTTTAGATACCCACATTTCTTTAATAATGATTCTCATTTCATTTTTTAGCTGAGCGAATATTTCTGATTTGAATTTTTCTATAGCTTCATCAAACTGCTTCTTTACTGCATTTTCTATCATTTCAGAAAGTCCATTTGTGTGACTCCCACTATCTTCTATTTCAGTGTCTCTTGGGTTTGTTCTTAGTGGGCTGAGCAACTAAGACTGCCTCTTGGTCTTTTGTTTTGTCATTTTCTTCTAGAACCTATGTGGCTCTGTGTCCTGCGAGGTTGACCGAGCATTCCCCTGTGGGTCACGCTGAGTCGTGGGTTGCGCCGAGTCGCGGGACCCGGTAGAGCTGGATCCTGTGCTCAGCAAATGAGGGCAGCCTTCGGGGGCATGCAGGTGGAACCTCCACCTTAACTGGGTGAGGGCCCAGGCCTCCCGGTCCCAGGGAGCTAGGCAGAGTGTACCCTGGAGTGTGATGCCACTCAGATCCAGAGTCTGGCTGCAAGGAGTTCAGAGCATCAGCTGTGCTGGGCAAGCCTGGGCGAGTCCCAGGCCTACAGTGCTGGGACCTTGCTCCTGGCTGGGCAGGGCCCATGAGTTCTAGGATGCGGTGCACAGGTCTCTCCACTGAATTATGGAGCTCACTCATGCTCTGCACTCTGGTGGGGGGAGCCCAAGCTCTCCAAGGCCCTGCAGCTATGCTGGTCAGTCCCTGAGGAGCAGCTCTGGGGTCCTGGGCTGAGCTGGGCTGGGCTGAGTACCTCTGTGTCCTGCGAGGCTGGCTGGGCATTCCCCTGAGGGTCGCGCTGAGTCATGGGTCTTGCTAAGTCGTGGGACCTGGTAGAGCTGGATCCTGTGCACAGCAAGTGAGGGCAGCCTCCCAGGGCATGCAGGTGGAGCCTCCGCCTTAACTGGGTGGGGGCCAAGGCCTCCCAGTCCCAGGGAGCTAGGCAGAGTGTACACCGGAGTGTGATGCCGCCTGGACCCTGAGTCTGGCTGCAAGGAATTCAGAGCAACAGTTGTGCCCTAGGATATGTTTTTGTAATACATTATTATCATACTCCTTGTGGGAGTTTGTACATGTACATAACACGTCTTTATTCTTTTTTCATCTCCCCTACCATCTCTTGGTCAAACGGAATATTTTAATGAACGTTTGAATATAGCATCCCAAATAACATAAACCATTTTCTCATTGAATTTTCAGGATGCACACCACTTCCGGTCATGAAGGACATAAGCAGCACAGATCACAAACTTTACCTATAATCCGAGGCAAAAATGCACTTTCTAACCCCAAACTCTTACAGATGCTAGACAATACCGTGACCAGTAAGTAAACCAGAAAATCATAGGAACAAGATAGTTCTCAGTTGTTTTCTAGATATGTATGATATAGGGTTTAAAATGTGTTATAATAGTCAATAAATACAAGAAATGTTGTGCCAGTGAAAACCAGTGTTTTAAGGTTTGGTGCAGACCTGGAAATGCTTCTTTGTGGAAGAAATCAGCAACAAGTGGAGAAAAAGATGTAGTGTCCTTATGGGAAAGGTGAGGGAAAGCTCTAGAAAAGAACAGAGTTGTCCATGTCCCTTGAGCAGTCAGCATAATATCTCGAATCCAGAGATGCATGTATTCCTGCTTGTGAATAAGGAAAACCAGACCGTAGTGCTTCATGGCAAATACTAGCAATTATGATCATATGACCTGCCATTCCTTGTACGAAGGTTTAATATATAAATATACTTTATGTCTTTCTGAGGGGTGCTGTTTGTGCCTACTGCCCACTGAGATCTGCATCTGATCTAGCCTAGAGGTATAAAGTTTAAGTGAAACTGATTATAGAAAATAACATGACCTTGTTGTTGACTACATTAATGGAAAGGAACTAAAAAATAACAAAGCCCTACAACTGATTTATACAAAGGGCACATGCATGAAAGACTCTGCCTAGTATTTTCTAATTTACCCAATATGGAAATTAAACAAACAAAAGCACTGTGATTTAATAAATTACCAACTGAAAATATCATCAAACACCAAATACACTAGAATAGAAGAAAATCCTTTGCAGGGTACAATAAAAATTGTCTAGACACTTATGTATTGTTTTATTTTGCATTTTATAGGCAATTCCAATGAAATGGACATCGTACACCATGTGGATACGGAGGCCAATATAGCAACAGAGGTTTGCCTCACTATTCTAGACCTGTTATCCCTCTTCTCTCAGGTTCACCAGGTGAATATGATCATAATGTTTTCTAAAAAATGGTAAAATGAGAGGTCAAAAACTTATATGAACTCAAGGACATTTTAAGATGCTTGTATAAATCAGCTTACACACCAGTGAAAAGCACATTAACAATGAGATTCTGATTTATCACAAGTTGATAAATGCTTAATATGCAAAAATCTGTGTTTTGCTGTCATCAAATCACAGTCTTTCTAATTTCTCTCATTTTGCTGTTGGTCAGGCTGGGTGAGATGAGAATGTGACTGTACTTTTTCAATAGAAAATGGAAAGACAAATGGTGCTGTGTATTAAATTTAGGACTAGATACAAAGAAACTGATTTATTAATTTTGAACATCTTTTGTATGCTTATCTGCCATTTGTGTATCTTTGAGGATGTGATACCACTCCTACCTATTAAAATTTCTCAATTTTAAAACATTGACGAAGCTCAGTGACCCCAATCAGCCAGGGAGTGTCAGTGCACTGTGTGGGGCATGCTGAAGGTAAACCCAGAGAACCCACCAAGCTGGGGGGCCTTATATGGCCTGCCTAGTGATCCCAGCTAGCAAGAGAGCCTCAGTGGGCCACACAGGGTCAGAGAAAGGCCCACCTGGTGACCCCCACTCAGCCGAGGAGACCCTCTCCAGTACAAACAGCCATCACCAACTCAGTAAGCAACTGGGACTTTGTATCTGACTGCCCCAGGGTACTACAGGAAAATGACAAAATGAAAGAGCGAACTGCAGTCTCAAACCTCCAGCCCATCACAAACAAGTCCGGGAGACATGGACATAGAAGAAAGTGTAAGTCACATACCTGAAATTTCTGAAATGATAGCAACTGAAATAAAGAAACAACTCCATAAAGTTATAAAGGAAATCAGATCAGAAATAATCTCCCAGGTAAAACATGAAATGATAATGAAAGAAATGCTGAGTACATCTAAAGAGGGCATAGTTAAAAAACCAGAGGATCATTGGAATATGATGGAAACCTTGAATGAACAATATAGGAAAGAATTAGAATGCATGAACAGATTCAAAAAGATATCCAGGAAATCAAAAATTCCATCAAAAGCTGGCAAAAACACTTGAATGAATGTGACCATAGACTTTCAGAACTTGAAGACAAGATTGCAACTAGTGACCAGGAAAGAAAATATCTTTTAAAAATAACAAGGAACCAGGAACTAACAATTCAATAGTTGTAAAATGATGCAAAGAAAAACAATATGTTTGATAGGTTTAAATGAAAAGGTGTCAACACGAATGATGTACAAAGACTATTTACAGAAGTAAGGGCAGAAAATTTCCCAAGCAAGAGAAAAAAAATTGACATACAGATAACTAAACCATATAGAGCTCCAATTAGGCATAATCAAAATAAATCTACACCCAGGAATATAATAATCAAGATCCCAGAAATCCAGCATATGGACAGAATATTAAAAGCTGTTAGAGAAAAGAAACAAACCACCTATAAAGGAAAGCCCATCAGAATTGCACAGTCTTTTCAACACAAGCAATCAGGTCAAGAAGAACATGGAGTGATGTTTTTCAAGTCCTGAAAGAAACTTCCAACTCAGATTGATGTACCCTGCAAAACTATTCTTCAAAATGGATGGAGAAATAAGATACTTCCACGACAAAGAACAACTGAAGAACTTTATGACCACCAAACCAACCCTACAAAGAGATATTCTAGATAGACATAAAAATGTTTACAATTTCAAGAACAACGACAGAAAAAAAACACCAAGCAGGACAAACAGAGAGAAAAGGTAGGGAATCAACAACAGAAAGGTAACATGACAGAAATAAGCCAGTACATATCAGTTATAACCATTAATGTAAATGGCCTCAATTCACCAATTAAAAGAAACAAACTGGCAGAATGGATCAAGAAACAAAATCCAACCCTATGCTGTATACAAGAAACCCGTCTAATTCAAAAGGAAATTCATAGACTGAAAGTCAAGGAATGGAAAACAATACTTCATGCAACAGGAACCAAGAAAAAAGCAAGGGTAGCTATTCTGTTTGCAGACCATGTGAACTTCAAACCAAGAATGATCAAAAGAGATAAAGAAGGTCATTGTATACTGGTTAGGGGAAAACTTCAAGAGGAAGAGATAATAATCTTAAATATAAAAGCATCAAATATAGGGAGCACCTAGCTATATAAAACAGATGTTAATATATTGACATGAAAAATCAAACAAGCAATAACACAATTATAACAGGAGACCTTAACACCCTATTGTCACAAAGAGACAGATCAACTAGACAAAAAAATCAGCAAAGAATCAAATTCATGAACTAATGGACTTACTAGATGTGTACAGAGTATTCTACCCAAGAACATCAGAATGCACATTCTTCTCAGCTGTAACTGGGACATTCTGTAAAATAGACCATATACTAGCCTGCATAACTTGCTTAAGTAAATGCAAATGAATCACAATTATTCCATTCATATTATCTAACCATAGTGCCATGAAACTTGAAATTAATAACAAAAGAAACCACAAAAATTACATAAACACATGGAAATTAAACAATGCCCTCCCAAATAATCAATGGGACTGGGCGTGGTGGTGCATGCCTTTAATCCCAGCACTCACAAGGCTGAGGCAGGAGGATCATTGTGACTTTGAGATCAGCCTGGTCTACAAAATGAGTTCAAGGTCAGCCTGAACTGCATAGTGAGATCCTGTCTCAAAAAAATAGGGCCAGGGATTTAGCTCAGTGGCCTAAGCAACTGCCTGGCAGGCGCGAGGTTGTGAGTTTGATCCCTGGTACCAAAATAATAATAATAATAATAATAATCAATGGGTCACAGAGAAAATTAAGGAATTAAACAATACCTACAAGCTAACCAAAATGCAAATATGACTTACTGGAACCTATGGGATACAATGAAAGCAGTCCTCAGAGGGAAATTTATTGCAAGGAATTCTCACATCAGTAAAACAGAATGAGCACAAATAAACAACTTGATACTACACCTCAAATATCTAGAAAAAGAAGAGCAAGTCAAGCCCAAACCTCAAAGAAGAGAATAAATTATAATAATCAGAGAAGAAATTAACACAATTGAGACTATGAAAATACAAAAAATTAACAAATCAAAGAGTTCTTTCTTTGAAAGAAAAAATAGAATTGATAAGCCCCAACCAGCCTTATAAAAAAAAGAAAAAGGAAAGAAAAAACTCAAATTTATCCAATAAGGAATGAAAAGGGTGAAATCACTACAGATCCTGTGGAAACATAGAAGATCATCAATACCTACTTGGAAAACCTTTACTCACATAGGTTCAATAACACATAAGAAACGGACAGATTCCCAGAAACATGAATTACCAAAGCTGGATCAAGAAGATGTAAAACTGCTGAATAACCCAATTTCAGCTAATGAAATTGAAAAATGTAAGTAGAACCTTACCAACAAAGAAAAGCCCAGGTCCTGATGGATTCACTGCTGAATTCTACAAGAAATTCAAGAAGACTTAATGCCAACACTCTTCAAACTCTTCAATGAAATTGAAAGGGAATCAATTCTCCTTAACTCATTCTTGAAACAAGTATTACCTTCATACCAAAAACAGAGAAAGACCCAGCCAAAAAAAGAGAACTACAGGCCAATCTCCCTAATGAACATAGGTGTAAAAATCCTCAATAAAATACCAGCAAACAGAATGTAGCAAATCATTAAGATGATTATACACCACAACCAAGTGGTTCAACATACACAAATCAATAAACAAAATGCACAATATCATGTCATCTGCAAATAATGATAATTTAACTTCTTCCTTTCCTATTCTTATTCCTTTTATTTCTCTCTCTTGCCTAATGGCTCTGGCTAATGTTTCTAGAACTACATTGAAGAGGAGAGGTGATAATGGATATCCTTGTCTTGTTCCTGATTTTAGGTTGAAAGCTTTCAGTTTTTGTTCATTCAATAAGATTTTGGCTATTGGTTTATTGTACATGGCTTTTATCAGATTGAGGTAAAGACCATCTATTCTGATTTTCCATAGGGTGTTTGTCATGAATGTTTGTTGGACTTCACCAAAAGATTTTCTGCATCTATTGAGTTGATCATGAGTTTTCTGGGATCTCATCTTATTAAAAAGTTTTTGCATGTCAAAAGAAATGTCCAACAGAGTGAAAACAAAACTGACAAATTGGGAAATAAAAACTTAGCCAACTGTCCCTTAGACAAAGGACTTGTATCTAGAACATATAAGGAATTTTTTAAAAATCAGGCCCCCAAAATTCAATGACCAATCCAAAAATGGGCATCTGAGATGAATACACTCTTCTTAGATGTAGAAATACAAACAGCATATAAATATATGAAAAAAATGTTCAGCATCATTGATCATTAGTGAAATGCAAATTAAAACAACACTGAAATTCCATCTCACTCCAGAAACAATGGCCAAGATCAAGAAAATTAACCAATAGCAATTGCTGGAGGGACTGTGGGGAAAAAATGAACTCTCCTCCACTATTTGTGGGTGTGTAGACTGGTGCAGCCACTGTGGAAATCAGCATGGAGGTTCCTCAAAAAACTAGGATTAGAGGTCCCTTTTGACCCAGCTCACCTGCCTCTGGGCACTTTCCCAGAAGAACTGAAAACATCATACCACAGTGACATATGTGCACCCTTGTTTATAGCAGCACAATTTGTAATAGCCAAATCTTGGAAACAACCCAAATGCCCATCAACTGAGGAACAGATAAAAAAGATGTGTCATTTTTATACAATGAAGTGCTACTCAGGTATAAAGAAGGATTGCATTGAGGCTTTTATAGGTAAATGGATGCAACTTGAGATCATACTCATAAGTGAAATAAATCAGACTCACATGTATAAACACCATATTGTCTCCCTAGTGTAAGAAGCTGAAAGTCTAAATAAGATAGAAAATCTATAGTAGATATTGTGAAAGGGTAAGAAACTGCTCAAAGGAGAAAAATAACTGGGATAGGGAAAAGGAGAAAAGAAGGAAAGGAAAAGGAAAAGATATAAATTTGTACATACACACACACACACACACACACACACACACACCTAAGATAGCTAAGATGATTATACTACTAATTCTATTAGTTTTTGGAAAAAACAGTTAATACTCATACGATTTGATCATTTTTGCATGTCTACATCTGATAATCTAAGCAACTCTTTTGAAGACAACAATATGCACTGTAACAGCCATTGTTAAATTCCTGTCATCCTTTTTTGAAAGCCTATATTGTTATTGGTTTGAGTTTTTTGTAGTTGTTTGTCTTTTTTGTTTTTTTTCTTTTCTGTTTTTTTTTCTCCTTAAAATAAATAAATAAATAAATAAATAAATAAAATTGAAAGACCGAGCATACCAAGTTTTGGCAAGGGTGCAGAGAAATTGTGTTGATTCTAGGACTGCAAAACCATAAAGACCTTTACTACTGTGACTAGATATTGACTCAGGAGAAATAAAGACACATGTCTGCACAAAACTTTGTACGCAGATATGTATAGCGAATTTATTTTCAATTGCAAAAAAGGAGAAAAAAAGTCACCGACGTGCACATCAACAAGTAAAGGGATTACAAAAATGTGTGCTGTGTCCATAGAGTAGAATACTATTCAGCTGTGAAAAGCAATAAACTACTGGTGAAGGCAAAAGTATGCATTAAGTTCAAGAAGAAAAAGACAGAAGAATACTGTCACTATATTCCTTAATTTGTATAAAAGTTTAAAAAATGCAAACTCTGAAAACAGAAAGCAGACCAGTAGTTGCCTGAGAAGGAGTAAGAAGGGATTACCAAGAAGATGATCTTGATTACAGTGATGGTTTCAGGGATGTATATGAATATCAAGCTCATCAAAATACACACTTAGAATATGTACAATTTATTGGATGCCAACTACTTTAGTAAAGGTGTTAAAAAAACATTTGCACCTCAACCAAATGAGCTACAGACTCAGGCTAGCACATTAAGGACTAAAGCAGGAAACCCTGAATCCATTGATTAAAATCTCTGTATCTAACATAATGATTACATCAAGAAAGCCCTGCTTTCCAGTGACATGTGAGGATGGTGACAGAAAAAAGCAACAACTATATTTTGAGTCTTTATTGCCCAATGGAAATATCACTCACATCTCAGTGTTTTCCCAGTGTCAACAAGCATCTGCCTACCTGACTTCATCTCATCTCTCCACTCTCTCTGCTTTTCTTTCTCATAAGCTTCTCTCCAACTAGAGGCTCTTATACCATCTGTTTCTCCCTCCTGTGACAATCCTTCCAGTTTCTCCAAGGCAGGCTCCATCAGCACATACGTTCATGCATCTATTAGACAGGTGTTTGCTCACCACCTGAACAAAGTAATTCTACCCCAAAATCGAATACTTTCTATTACATTCTCTTACTCTGTTATTTTATTTAATCATTTTTTCAATCACTGCTATGTGTGTTTACCTACCTTCCAGAACCATGCCTGCAACATGGTAGGTACACAACAAATATTTTTGAGGAAATGCAAATGTTTCACTTATCCTAAATAACATCTGTGCTGAATTTCCAGAGACAGCTCCAACAATCTGACTGTCAGAATTCATTGATGAAAAGGGTCTTTGATACCTACATGCTCTTTTTCCAAGTCAACCAGTCGGCCACGGCCCTGAAGCATGTGTTTGCCTCTTTGAGACTGTTTGTATGCAAGGTAAGGATCCTCCAGGTTCCCAGGAGAGCCCAGTTAAGGATGATAATGAACACATAATCTTTGTATCTCTTGATATGGAGAGAAAAAGATTTGCTTTCTACTACTACTTATTAATGCAATTCCTGGTTTCCAAATGAGTTGACATTCTGCCTGCTTTGATACTAAAAGGGAATAAAATTAGTGTCCAATCAATAGTTCTATGGGTTCCCAGAGATTGTATTAGCAGTGTTAGTAAAATTCATTCCTTCAAATGTCATATTCTTCTATGTCAAGTTAAAGGGTTTACATTAAAGTAGGTACAGCCACTGTCTGTGAGGACACCTGTAAATAACACTCTGGGATTTTAACAATGTCAAGTAAATAGTAGACATTTCAAAGCTCCCATTCAATTACTGTGGGCTATTTTCAGCTACTGATGTTGTAGAAAATTACATAGACTTTAATGAATGAAAGTATATCTTCCTCACTTTCAAATGGGAGTAAAAGAGTAAGTTAAAACAAGAGGGATTTTTCAAATGAGAATGGACAGAGAAAAATGAAAGAAGGTTGCCCATACCACTCTTTTTATTTCTCCAGTTTCCCTCAGCATTCTTTCAAGGACCTGCTGACCTCTGTGGGTCATTCTGCTATGAAGTCCTGAAATGTTGTAACCACAGGTCACGATCAACTCAGATGGAAGCCTCGGCTCTTCTATACTTCTTCATGAGAAAGAATTTCGAATTTAACAAACAGAAGTCAATTGTCCGGTCCCATTTACAAGTAGGTGATACCAGTTTTCATTAATGCTCATATACAAGCATGCACAAGCCCCTAAATTAGACCTGCAGCACCGTAAGCAAAATAAGATATTTTGCTTAAAGAGTCTCATTTTTCTTTTCCTTTTCAGCTCATCAAAGCCGTAAGCCAGTTAATAGCTGATGCTGGGATTGGAGGCTCTCGCTTTCAACACTCCCTAGCAATCACCAATAATTTTGCTAATGGAGACAAGCAAATGAAAGTAAGAAACGCTTTGTGGACTTTTTCTATAGAATCAATGATAAACTGAAATGATCTCTCTTTGTGAGATAGCAAAATCATTAAGTATTAATTCTTCATTTTTTTTACTGGGATTTTGAGCATTTATATTTTTAGTCATTCAAATTGATAGTCAACTTTTACATTTATAGCGCATAATCTGTTAAGTGGCATTTTCAAGACATATGGTATATAACAAGCAGATTAACCATGAATATTCAGAAATAAAGCAATTCACTCATAACCCCAATCTTAGGCGAGTACTTCTCATCTTTCTTTTGATGCTTTCTATAGATTCCCCCCCCAACACCAGTCGTTATAATGAATACTCTAGGAGTAGAGGTGAGCTTGAGTGATATCTACATGCAAAAATTAAAACAATGCTTTCCGATCTTCTCCCCTACTGATCCTGTTTTGCCCTCCTCTCTCTCTGTTCAAGTCTACTTGCTTACCGCATAGGATTGCCCTCAAAATTCATAAGGATACTAATAGTATCTTACAAGGAGAAAAAGCACTTTGTTTGATAATATCAATCAATGGAATCTCTTTGATCCAATTTTGTATTGTATGCCCATCCCTAAACCAATCCCTGTGGCCAGGGGAATCACAAAATATAACTGACCAGATAAGTGCTGTGTGCTTCATTGAAATCAGACTAGGAATGAAATCAGAATTGTTCAGATCATCACATGAACAACAAGAGTTGGGGAGGAAGGGATCTCAAGGCCTATCAAGATGCTACTAACAGAAGGAGGTAGGCTTGAAGACAAAAGAATAGTGTCTACTGCAGTTCTTACCTCCAAATGTGTCTGCGTATCCAGTCACAAGACCCAGAATCCACATATGTAGCAATTGAACACATTTGTGAACCACATATCAAGCATACCACACTGTGAACTCAGCCATAATTAATAGTATAGCTTGAAACAAGTTCTTTTAGGAACTCTAAATAGATAATGACCCAGCCTCTCTTTTCCAAAGAACAGCAATTTCCCAGCAGAAGTAAAAGACCTCACTAAACGAATCAGGACAGTTCTGATGGCCACAGCTCAAATGAAGGAGCACGAGAAGGACCCTGAGATGCTGGTGGACCTTCAGTACAGCCTGGCAAACTCCTATGCAAGCACCCCTGAACTACGAAGGACCTGGCTGGAGAGTATGGCCAAGATTCATGCCAGAAATGGAGATTTATCCGAGGTGATCAGCAAAGGCTCATGCTTTCACCATCACATTGAGCTCTTTATCAGCATGACTCTACTTTCACAGACAGCATGACTTACGAAAAGTTACCGTATTTTCCCACGTCTCTAGATATGACCCAACTATATTCTATGTGCAATAAGTTTGCATGCAGAATTCAAGAATGCCTGATTCCAAGTAGGTGACCTGAGATAAGGGCCAGATGGGGTGGGTACAGCAATATGTGGAGAGCAGCACAGATGTGAGCGTTAAAAACCTGAGGCTAAGAAGGATGATAATTAGACTGTCTGGAAATTGAGAGTTCCATAAATTAATGTCCTCTGTTTCACAGTGTTTTCTCCACCCTTGGAGGTAATAGGAATGCTAGCTACTATGCAGTGAGCAGGCTCGGTCAGAGGAAATCAGTCCTCACTGAGCTGGTCATGAGAGAATTAATCCTCCTTATGCCATAAGAGGAGAGATCACTGTTCAAAGATTATGACTCCATACTTAACTTTTCTATGCCAGCTATAACACTGGGTGGATGCCTACGCAGCAGTTCATCATCCCAGGCTTCTGAGTGCCAAATGGGAAGATTCTGCCTATTCCAGAACTGTGGCCCTCTTGGGAAGAGATAAATATGTCTGCAATGGTCCTAAAACCTAAAGCTTTTGTGGTGATCAGGGTCTGTGGGACAGAGAGCAGAAGCCTGTATTGGCAGCAATTTGGCAATAACAATGAACAACTCTAGTGTCATTAGACAGACCAGAAAATGGTGAAATCCTTCCAAACAACCTCAAAAGGAAAAATCTGAAGTCATTTAGAACTTTCAACAAGTCAAACTTTAATATGCACTCAACAACATTTAAGGCTTTGTAGGAAATACTAGAGAAAAATCAAATATCATCCATATAACCCAGTTTAGGGGGATATACATGCTACACCAGGTCACACTAGTTAATCAAGCACTGACTCTCTAGGCAAGCATTTTCAATGCAATGGAACTTGAAAAGAGCCTATCATTGGAGGTAGAAGACCCTTAAAGACAAATTATTTCTAATTTATGTCCAAATTTAGAGTTTATAGTTATAATAAGAAAACACCTGGGAATTTTTTTTTTTTTTAAATCTTGGCTTAGATGTTAAGAAAGGAAGGTAACTCTGTGAGAAAATTCTTCAACTCAGTTCATTCAGCCATCTCAAAACTATATCAAGAACCACAAACAGAGTCCCAAATTATATTCTTTTATTTCGTTTTACTCTTAATGGTGAATATTTTGAAATTTTTCTGAATAGCATATTCTGAGTAATGACTCCTCTTGGTACATTAGTCCTAATTAGATAAAGACTATGAGCCACCTGCTAAACCTGTTTGCTTTCACTCCTGTTACAGGCTGCTATGTGTTACATCCATATAGCTGCACTTATTGCTGAATACCTGAAAAGGAAGGGTAAGTAAGATGACTGCGGGAGAGAGAGGACCCAAGAGTCAACATGTTGAAATCTAATTTAGGATTAATTGATTAATTTTGCCTTCTGTTAATCCAGTAATGTTTTAGTAAATAACATACACTTTCCCTTGTATTTGTAATTACGCAGTACTTGAAACTTTTAACTCTGTCATACCATCTGCATAGTTATTTTATGTACAGCAAGGTTGACTCAGTGGTCAGGTTCTTAGTTCAAAATGAGGATTTCTCATTGATTAATAACTTATAGTTTCATAACCTTGTATTAACTGAAACATGTAGCTGTATCCTAACCTCATCTTGCACTACTATAGGTTACTGGAAAATGGAACAGATTCACACACCATCCCTGCTCCCGGAGGACACCCACCCCTGTGATAGCAACCCATTACTAACAACTCCGGGTGGAGGAAGTGAGTGACCTAACCACTTGTTCACCTCTGGTGCAGAGAAAGCCAAATTACTGCTCTATTTTGCTCCAGTGAAACATTCTTAAATGTATTATTAGAAGCAAAATCTCAGACCTACAGAATTTACTGTGCAAAAGCCTTAAACTCCTGCCATTTGGAAATCCCATCCAAAACACATAAAGTTTAGATTACTGGAAAGTTCTCAGCAAACATAAATGCATATCATCCAGTGTTCTGGCTTAGGGGTTGTGGTCATATTTAGCTACAAATATCTGCATGCCAGTCTGCCACTGGGATTTGTTTTGTTGAACATGTCCCTAGAAAATGGGGTATATTTATCAGTAAACTCTAAAATGGGGAAGCTACTTGTTTGCAATGCATTAGCTTGTATTCATATCCCTCAGCATATGTCTGAAGTTTACTGACATATATTGGTATCCTTTATATATTTTTATGTTATACTTCTGAGTCAGAGGAGTAAACCTCTTTCTTACAATATGCAAGTAGATAAGAATGTAGCTGAACATAGTCAACTCCAGAAAGTACAGGTGCCTCACATGTATAATAAATGAGTATCATCTGAAAGATGGTCCCATACACCTGGACAGTCTGTTAGTCTCTTTCAGGTCTTTATGATTTTACACTCCAGGCTACTAAAATTTGAGAATGTTTCTGGATGACGAAAAAGAGTGAAAACTAACAAGTATTGAGCATTACAAACACAGTACTTTGGGGAACAAAAATGATCAAGATATGTGACATGCATATACCAGTCCCCCAAAGTGAATGTAAACTAGGATGCACTGCAAACACGCTAATCTTTAAAACAGAATAGTTTTTATATTTTAAATTAAAGATTTTAAAATATAAATAAAGAAAATGTACTGACTATTCCAGGCATTTTTCTCAAATTTTAATATTTTAAATCTTTCAAAAAATAAATATTCATGTCTCCAGCTTAGTAGAAGAGGAAAACAAGCTCAGAAAGGCTAAATTAAACCACAACATTGTGAATATGACTACCTACAAATACCACTTTGTGTCCAAAACCCCCATACTACTTCTTTACAGGAAATATGCTACCCGAAAATTATACAAAAATAATAAAAGGGGAATGTGACTGGAAGAGTACTTATCAATAATCACAATCTAACCAGCTTGTTGATTATGAGAATGTTATAATGCTATGACTTGTGACATCATAAAGAAAGTCAATATCTAATCAAAACAAGATTTGACTCTATCCATGTTTCATTTTGCTTTATTCTGCCAAGGCATGTTCTCCATGGGATGGCCAGCTTTTCTGAGCATTACACCAAATATTAAAGAAGAAGGAGCAATGAAAGAGGATTCAGGGATGCAAGACACACCATACAATGAGGTTAGACTACTATGACCTAATGTGTGGTGATTAAATTTTTTTAAAAATGCACTGAACTGTGATACTAAGCTAACTCAGGAAGGAGCTAAGTCAGAAACCTGATAAAGTTACTCTATGCTATGATTTCAGCAAACAAAATGAAATTAGGCTAAAGGTAAGCCAACATTAATAGATACCAGATTTCACTGACAAAGCATAAGTTTCAATGAAAATTTTAGCTAACCTCTCTTCTCTAAGAACTCCAGTGTACATGTTCAGCTCTTCTATAAGATAAATAATGTCTAGTCTTTTGGTGAAGGTGGTAAGGGATGCTAAAATTTTTATGAACTGGTCAAAGCTTTTTTAAAAAAATCCACTAGCAAGTATATTTACAAATGCAGTTAAACTTCACTAGTTTCTGCAACAACAACAACAACAACAAAAACTGATAGGCAAACTGTAGTTGTTTTTCATTAATGAAAAGAAGGCATTGTCTACTTGGAAAGAGCAACAATTTTGGCAAAGAAAATAGAGTTCCTCCCACCAACTAATAAAATAATATTTTAAAAACTCTTAATATTACATTGGTGGGAAAAAAGGATACAGAATGCAAATTTGGGAAGGTATTTCAATAAAATTTTACATGTGGTTCATGAACTTGATGTATATTTCAAATAAACAAAGAAAATGCAATTACATATTTATAGTGACTATTTCAAGTAATGTTTAAGGACTATTTCTTAAAAGCCATTGTCAGAAACATTCCAACAATATTATACATTTTTTGGAGGAATGTAAATCTCCACTTCAGTTGGATATTAATTCATATGCCACCAATCTATGAGACATTAAGAATTACAAAATACAGATAAACAAGGCACAATTCTTGCTCATAAAGAATTTAGCAACTTGAGAAATATAGATTTCCTTCAAGGTGGGAAGTAGCTGGTTAGAAATAGATGCCCAGTAACTATAAGTCTAGATATCATATATGGTTACGATTTAAAAAGAAATCATTTTTTACATGAAAGTGGTTGGAATGAGAATGAATAGACATATAAAGGCTGATCAACAATGTATGTTTTAAATTTTTAAAAACTATTATAGTAGAAGATACATTGCCATCAATCCACTTGAAACAATCCCCTTCATTTCATTCGTGCCACTATCTGAAGCAGTTCTGAAAGTCTTCTCTGCCGAGTGCCATCCAACAGAAAGGCAGGCTTGTAAAAACAATATGCTGTGACCTCATCTACCTTATTCACTGAATCTGGCACCATGTGCACCTTCTGGCTCTGCCCCCAGGTAAAAATGACTGTGAAAGATGAATGTTTTGAATTGATTCAGGACACCAAGGCAGCCAGGACAGCATGACTAAAGAAACTCACAAAAGAGGACTTTCAGAACTGCTTCAGAAAGTGGCAAGAATGATGGGATAAGCATGGGGGTGGGGAGAGTATTTTAAAGCGGATTAATGCCAATGTGTTTGCTATTGTAATACTTTTTTAAAAAATTAAACATTCGCTGTACATTGCTATCACACATCATATGTAAAAGCTCTCTGTATTTTTGCATCAGATGTTGACATTTGATGGATCTTGAAGATGTCAAATGAGAAAAAGAGGGTTCTAACGGATGGGGCAATAACACAGGCAAAAGTATCCAGGAGAGAAAGTATGTTAGCAATGCAGTGCCACACTCTGTATAGCCAAAGTGCAAAGTCCAAGGCAGAGGGCTGGAAGGAAGAGGCACAAAAAGGAGCTCGGTGACTGGGCATGGAGCTCCTTGCGCACCAGGCTGGAGAGTTTGGACGGGAGGTCATAAACTGGAGTTTCCACAGAGGTTTATGGCAGAGGAGATCAGATTTACATTTCAGAAAGAAAGATTACTGCAGAGTGGCCATGGAATAGAGAGCACAAACCGGCTAGACAACTACTCCAGGGGCCTGAGAGTGAGATAACAGGGTTTGAGCAGTCAGTAACAATGGCAATGGAAAGACATAGAAAGAGCTGATGGTACTTCATGTATTTGAATTAGCAGGTCTGGTGCACGAGTTAGGTGATAACAGTGAAGAAAAGAATCCAAGAAAACACCAGGATCTTTACCTAGGTTTTAATAACAAAAGCAAATAACAAAGGCAGTGAATTTAGAATCCCACCAAGAAAAAACTTGACAAAGTAGCAGCTTTGAAACCGGGTTTTAGGGATGAGCCACAAATTCAGTCATGTAAAACTTTCCTTTGGGGAATTGCAGAATATTCTGGTGGAGCAGCTGTACATGTGTGTGGAGTTCCTTTGGAAATCAGAGCGATATGAACTCATCGCAGATGTCAACAAGCCTATCATTGCCGTTTTTGAGAAGCAACGAGACTTCAAAGTACGTATTGGAAACTTCTAAGAGCTAGTTAAGATCTCCTTCACCTTGGGAAATTACCTGCAGTTCTCAAAAGCTAAATAGAAGCTCCTTTTTATGTCAGCATTGTCTAATGACTTTTTGATTTATGGTTTCAGAAACTGTCAGATCTCTACTATGACATTCATCGATCATACCTAAAAGTGGCAGAGGTGGTGAATTCAGAGAAGCGGCTGTTTGGTCGCTACTATCGTGTGGCATTTTATGGGCAGGTGAGTTCACAAGGGGTATGGCCTATAAAATCTGTTGAGCAGTAGAATGTTGTCTTTCATACTTTTAAGACATCTGACTACGCCAGGGGCTTGAGAGGATGCAGGTATCTATATATTTGCCCACAGAAATGTGCTAAATTGGAAAACAAGTGGGCAGAGAAATTCATAGAACTGTACCAGTCAAGCTAAAAACAGTGATTTCTAAATGACTGGAAATAGAGTACACACTTTTTAGCATTTTCTTCTTCTCAGTTCACCCCAACATATTTTTTATTAATACATGTGTGCAATACATGTATCTTACAGTCATGTGAGGATTGGATACAGGTACATAATACAACTTGCTTCCTTTTTTTCCTAATTTCCTTTCCCTTCCCTCTCTCCTCCCCTCCTCCTCCTCTAAATACCCCCCCAAAATATTTAACTCTAGCTTTATATCATTGATTAAAGTGAAATCAAATGGAACATGTTTCAACAAATGACATTCATAGCATTCTAAGGAAGAAAAGAACCCCTGGGAGCTCCACTATAGCAAACTTGTGATTCAACAATATTGCAATTTCTTTTCCCCTATTTTCAAATTGCCACTGTTTCCAAACAGAACATTATATGCCTCTTTTGTTTCCCGTGTTACAGGTCATTGTAATTGTCTTTCTCAGTTTTCTGCATAAGCAATGAACAAGACTGAAAATATTAGCTAGCCATTGCATTGGCCTAAAAGTGAATTCATGATGCATTAATTACACATATCTCTTCATACAGTGCTTTGCATGGGATAAACCCAGGCACCACCCTTTTGACTTACGTCATTCTTATAGTTCAGCAGATGTGTGGCAGGCTGTTGTTCTTATGGACAAATATTCCATTCTCTTATTTTCACAGTTGCAATGAGGCTGAGACGTCTTTCTTTTCTCCCCTCACGTGACGCAGTCTTGCACACAGGCTCTTGTTCTCCTCAGAACCTTTTAAGTCTTAAACTAGTCAAATCCAGCATAGCCATTCTACATCATTTCCTATTGCACTCTTCTGAAAAACTTATTTTCCTTTGACCACCAAAGACATCTGAAAAACTAACTTCTGAAATAATAAAGATAGATTCTCTCTGTCAGGAGAGTATCCAAGAGTGACCACTTACCATAGTCAACTTCATCTGAACTGGGTTTTTCTCACTTCACAACAGCATTGGGATTGTGGGAACAGAGCAACCTAGTGGTGTGAGGCAAACACAATCTACAGGGAAAAGCTACATTTAGACATTCGGAGAGCACATGGAAAAGAATGTGAACTATCTGTAGTACACAAGTCTCTCTGGTGACAGAGACATGTGAGACTCTTCTGGCAAGGAAGAAAGAGTAGAAGAGATGGTACTGGGAGCCATGGAGAAAATAGGCAATGTGTGACCTCAGTGAAACATGACCAAGAAAAATGGCAGAAAACCTTGTGAAGAAGGGGATATGGGAGTTGAGCATATGAAGGGGAAAGACAGTTTCAAGGGAGATGACCCCAGACTAATGAGCAGTAAAGAAGGGCGCAGAAGATATGTGTCTGGCTAGCCAAGCTATGACTATGTCTCTTGAAATATCTTATCAGCAAGAACAATGAAATGCCTTTAATACCCCAGGAATGAAAACTATATCACTTCCTGATGGTTTCTCCACCCAAAACCTAAGATGCAGGCTGTTAAACAGATGGAAACAAATCTCACTGCTTCTAACTAGTTTTTAATGCAGATGTTTACTCTTCTCTTCTTTTGGTCTTGATTGTTGCAGGCTGTGGTAAGTTCTCTCCCCCTCTCAACTTGCATGTTCTAATAATCCTCACACATCCCTCCGTATGGTTTTACTGAACCTTAACTTTGTGCAAATCAACACTTGGTACAAAGGGTAAACTAATCCCATTTCCATTTATTTTGGAATCATCCTGCATTTCTTGCACTAAATTGCATTTATCCTGTTTATCTGAATTACAAAAATGTATGCTTTCTTTTTCACGTGCATTATCATTCTCTAGGAAGACAGAGGATATAATCTAGAATACGTCCACACACTGATGTAAATATGAATACCACATTAATAGATCTAGTAGAGACTGGTATTGGTGACTTTCTGCTTATTTGAGGGGCTGGGGATATAGCTCAGTGGCACAGTGCCTGCCTGGCAAGCACAAGGTCCTGAGCTCAATTCCTGATACCAAAACAAACAAACAAACAAAAAAAACCACAAAGCCAAAAAAACACAAGTCGTGCTTATTTCAGGTCACAATGCATAGCAGCTTGCTAAGAATATGAGGGTGGCAGTCATTTCATTGGGACTGTTCATGGGTACCTTCCCAGAGTTCTGAGAGGACCTGGTCATTGCCAGAGTTTCTTGAAGAAACAAGACTCTGTGTTGATAAGCTCTGAGCGCCCTCAGAAGTGATGGCACCAATTCTCTATATGAAAGGTGAGCAGGAAATTAGATCTTTACCCAACAAGGAAAGCCTCAAGAGTTATAGAGAGAAGTAGAGTAAGAAACTTGGAATGTAAACCAAAGCAGAAATAATCTTTCAGTACCTAGATGAAGAATTTTCTTGGTATTATGCTAAGCCACATGAAATTGCCTATCTTTACCATTTCCTTTACCTGCAAAAATGGCAACTTTAAGTGGTTTGACATAATTACTGTCAATTAAACTAGAAAGAAATATTCTTTCAATATCCACACATTATCAGTTTCCATTCAGCTCAGCTTTCCTGACCAACATATACTTTTTGTAATTCTATAAATTCCTTCCTACCTCCATACCATATGAGTATTTTCTACCTCCATTTATAAATTTTGGCTCATGATTCCTTAACTCACCAACTAAAAGAAATTCTTGAAAACCCTCATACTAAATTGACTGAAGGGGGCATGGGGAAAGATTAAGGAGAGCTCCTGTCCACTGAACTAACTGTTCCTTTTTCACATTCTTTCGTAAAGCATGCTGACTATGAACCTGACATTTTTAAAAATACTGCTAGCACTGTCAATTGTCTTTTACAAAAAAGAAAAAGAAAAAAAAATTTCATCAAACCCAAAAGGCAAAGTGTTTTGTTAGATGTGCAGACCCAAGAACTACTTTGAGATGGTCCCCTATAGCTCAAAGCTCAACCACCTTTAAAGAGTTTGCACAAGAACTCATTAAGGTTAACCTGATAACCAGCAGATTAGACCTTCAGTCATCCTTGTGCAAATGATGCAGTGCCTGCCCCGAGACACCACATGGCAAGTGTGAGCAACGGTATTCAACAGACACAGCCACTTCATGATGAAGAAATACAAAATAAGTTTGACCATCCTCCTAAATGTGTGCAGAATGAAAGTTCCAAAGAATTAAGATGAACTCTTGGCTACCTTATTAACATAATCTCCATAACCAGAAATGAATTCTTATCCATTATGATGATTGATATCTCTCTAAAACTCACCTTTTAACATCCACATTGGTGTGTCTTGCAACCATGTTAAAAAGGTTATAGTAACATAATATGCAGCAAGATCTTCACCTCTACAAAGTGCCTGTGGGTCCATATTTTAGCATCCCAAATAGACTAGTGCGTTCCCTTTATCATATTGGCTGTGGTATTTAATATTAATTGTGTCTGCACTGAGCCAGATACTAGAAAATAAGTTGAAAATTGCTGTTCCACTGCAGGGATTTTAAAAAACAAGTCTTGCAGAGCAATTTCTAACTCAGCACCTGGCATCACTGCCCGTGGAAATTTTACAAATAGCAGCTTATATAAAGCATTCCACTGAATTCCCAAAAATAATTCATTTTGAGAGTAAAGACACAGCAATAAGGATCAAACATTGCCTGTAATCAGTGAAATTCTTGGGTCCTGGTACTTTGCAGGAGAGCAAATGAATGCCTGCTGCAGAACTGAGACATCAGATGCCCCTGGAATTCATTAGCTGGAAGAGCTGGAGGAGTTTTATTCTGTGTACTGATGGACTTAGATTCCATGATTCTTAAGTGTACCTCCTTGAGTGCAGCTCAGAATCTTCATAAAGAACTTGGGAGGAGGGGAAAAGGTATATGTGTAGTTTGAAAAACTACCATTTCCACTTTGGAATGGGATATTCCTTTCGCTATATGAAAGTCACTGGCCTAGACTATATATTCATAGCCAAACATCATAACTGAGTTCATATATACATGGAACTGTTTCTCTGCATTCTTGTAGCATCTCTTCTTGAAACAATTACCTATTATTAAGTTTTTCTTTTTTATTTATTTTTTGGTACCAGGATCAAACTCACAACCTTGCACCTGCCAGGCAGGCACTTAAGCCACTTAGCTAAATCTCTGGCACTATTAAGGTTTCTTGACCTGTCTTTGGCACACTATATTCCTCTTGGAAAGCATTCTTTTGTTTAAGAACTCTGGATCAGGTGACTGTAGTCGCCAGGGCACTTATGATTGACATCCCAGTGATAGAACAGGGGCATGACAAGATTGTGAAGTAAGTACAAAAGAAGGAGTACCTCCCAAAAAGGAATCAGGGATTTTTTTTTCACAGTACCAGGGATTGAACTCACAACCTCATGCCTGCCAGACAGGCACTTAAACCACTGAGCCAAATTCCCAGCCCTAGTTTTTTTCAGGCAGGGTCACCCTATGTAGCTCAGGCCAGCCTTGCACTCACGTTGTAGCCCAAGCTGACCTGGAACTCACAACGCTCCTCCTACCTCAGCCTCCTGAGTGCTGGGATTAAAGGCGTGCACCACCACACCTGGCTGGAGTCAGGGATCTTTAAGGAGTCAGCTCATCCTGCTTTATTGCCTAAAAGTTTCATAATCTGTATATGTTAACACTACCAACTCAAAGCCCTTGCTTAAAAATGTGCTATTTCCTAACATAAGAGATTAAGGCATTTGTTGAACTGTAAAATAACACTTTAAAAAATTAAACTAGCCATGAAAGTACAAAGGCCATACTTCCAGTTGCCTTGAAATGCAATCAGTTTACAACTTCGGGGCTAAAGCAAGTGGGAAACTCCTGCTGGCTTCCCATCACCTGCATTTAGTTCATAAACCATGAATTCCATAGAGAGCTGAAGCTGCCACCCTCCCAAGATAGTGTTCCATAATTCAGGGGGCCCTGTCTTGATGGCTTCGTGAGTAAAAGGTAAGCATGCACTCCCAACATTTCCACCGCTGCCACTTTATGGTTTCTAAAGTGCTTTTTACAAACCCTGGTAGACAAACCCTGGGTTCAATGCTTTATTCTTCTATTCTTGCTACTCCTTTGTTGTTTTATAAAACAGCCTCAGTCAGTTACAGTCCCCACACTCTTAAAAAGAAAAAGCTCTCGACTCTATTTCTTTCTGATCAATTGCTTGCCAAAATATGGAGAATCAGTAGACTTGTTGTAATAAGGAAATTGTAGTCCCGCAGGAAGAGCAGCTGAAGGTATGTATTGTTAAGGCTTCAAAACCATGCTAAGTGGTTTTCTGTGCACATGAGTCAGCACTCAGTTTTCTTTATGGAAATGGGATTTGTGTCATCATTGCTGTCTTCATCATCATCCCCGCAGCTCTCATTCACCAGAGGCCTGCTGTGCACCAGGCGCGGTACCAATGGCCTCTCTGCTGGTTTCTGAGTCTACTTTCTCCACCCTACAGACCAAGGAATCATGATGAAAGAGAGTCACAGGTCATGACCAAGGCCACGGAGCTCATCATGACAATAGACACCTGCTTCCTATCACTTATTTTCCACAAATTCAGAAATTTGTCAGAGAAAAACATCACAGTGAAAATAGCTCTTCATACTCCTTTTCATTGCATGGCTAAAAAAAATTGGTAGCAATTTTTTCTCAGTGAAGTTGAAGTTGTCAATGTTGCCTTGGCCCTGGCCCTGGGGAGATGCCGGCTGATGGCTTCAGAAGTCTTATTTCACTGATGTGTCTGTCAGTTTTAGCCACTAACTTCTGACCTTGAATCACAAAACGCCACAAAGTCAGGAGCAGAACCACAGCAGGAAGTCACGTGGGAGGGGGGTGAGCCATCCTCACCTTGCAAGGTGTGGGTGAAAGGCGGGCAGCAGTTTTTCATACTTTCCACATCCTGTGTCACCTAGCAGTTTAGGGCCTGGGGACTCCTAGTCAACTATTTGGGGTCTTGAATATTTCTCAAAGAAGTTATTCAATACAACATGTTTATTGAAAGCAGTGGGGTCTTTTCTAGTTATATCTGGAGCAAATGTACCTTTTTGAAGTATAGGTTCTTTAAGGACAATTTCTTTCCTCTGTGCATTCATTCAACAAATGTGAGCTGTCGAAAAATGAGGAAATACAAACATGCTGAAATAATCTCCTGGAGGCCAGGCAGTGTAGTAAACACTGAGTGCGTGTAGTGATGAAGACACAGTTCTACAGGCCCAGAGTCAATGAGGAAGACAGAAAGGAACACAGGCAGTAACTGTGCTAGGGAAGGGACCGCTTCCCTCACCTTCTGCTCATGACAGCTGCAGCCCTCTTAGGATACTAAGTCTCCTCTGAATGATAATCACAGGCACACGGGTGAAAGTCCCATGCAAGTGCCATATTCTACAAGGACCCAAGTTTAATAGCATTAGAACATTTTGTCCGAGTTTTTTTATATATAATGAATAATTTTGTCAAAAAGGATTTTTTAATATAGCTAAGCCTCTTTTGAACTCCAATATCTTTGCCCACCCTTAAAGTCATTTATTTGCAGGTAAATGCTACATGAAAAAAAGCAAGATAACATGGATTCTTCATTCTCAAATTCATCCAGTGTTCTCAGGCCACATGTATTCCACAAGAAAAACACTTCTGTCTCTTCAAAGAGAAGGATTTATAAAGATTTTTCTCACTTAGTTACCTTAAGATAATAAAATCTTCCCCTCTCCAGCTTCCAGCCAGACAAATGAATAAAGGCTAAATCCTACTTCCTCCTGTGGAATAAAAACAATGGCATAGTGGCTGCTTTTAATCCTATAAAGCCTAGCTTTCCAAGAGCGTAAAAGATCTATTAGTGAAGCAAATTTTGTCATTATGTTACATACAGTTAAGTTGGATCAGGTACACTGACATCATATGGACATAATGTTATTTTAAGTGGTACAAATTGGGAGCTTACTACCTGGCATTTGTGTTAGGATGACATAAAAAGTATTATAGTTTTTCATCTAAGATAACATGTGGTGCATGCCATCCCACTTAGCTACCTTTATGTCCCACATCATGTTATCTGTGCTAGTTTCAAAGACTTGTAGAAGACATTAAAAATGATAATGATTGGGCCATGCCAAACATGCTTTGTTTTGTGATCTACTCCAGATTGCCACAAAAGGGCATTCTTTCCCCAAAAATACATGCCACAGATTCCACTGATTTCTGCAAAGAAAATATATGTAAATATTTAATGAAGTTCTTTGACATGGCAAGGGAATATTTACATTAACATCTGTTTATAGGATGATTTTTTTTCTTCATCTGGTCTTTTTTTTATTTCAAATTTTATAGGGTGCTAATCAATGGCTTGGAATACAATGTAAATACTGGATGTATTTTTTAAGTAAATGTTTTCTTTTGCTCATGATTTGTACCTGGCATTCTCTAATAAAACCAGTGGTTCATTATGTGTCTTCCATAGGGTTTTTTTGAAGAAGAAGAAGGTAAAGAGTATATTTATAAAGAGCCTAAATTGACAGGTCTCTCTGAGATTTCACAAAGGCTACTCAAACTCTATGCAGATAAATTTGGAGCAGACAATGTGAAGATAATCCAGGACTCCAACAAGGTACAGAAAAATCAAAATTCACCCCAGTGCTAAGACTTGGCTTGCTGCTTTAGTTTTTAATTATATTTATTGTTTTAATTCACTGCCTGATCATGCACAGTAAATTACCAAAATTATTCTGGATGTTTTGTTGGTTGATTGGCTAGTGATTTTTTTTTCTTTTTTTGTTCAAAAACATAAATTTTTGTCCGAGTAACTTGTAAGTGATCTTAGAAATAGCTTATTTTATCTACTTCTCTTATAGGTTATTTGCATTTGAATAGTAATTAAAATACTCAAGTGATTGGGCCCCAAGGTAGAATTGAAGGAAATCGCAAGTTGAAAATACTTAATTCAGTCCAGGAGGTCTTCCAGGGCCAGAGTGACTTTGAGAACTGTTCTCCATGATAGTACAAGACTTTCAGTGCCCTGTACTAACCTGTGAAGATGCAAGTGACTGCCTATTGCCTTTGCAAGGCAAAGCCTTAACTCTCATGAGGTTACTCAGAACTTCCTTTTATACTTTCATTCATTTAATAACATCTGCTGGGTACCAGGCCCAGAAATAGGAGCTGGGGCACAGAGCCTCTTCCATCCAGACCTCCTAGTTCCTGTGGGACTAAGAGGAGAACTTGTGGGAACAATTGATTGAATGCAGTAAAGTACTATCAAAGAGATGTAGGTCCGTCAATACAAGGAACACCCCCAGCACGGACTCATTTTTCCCTGGGCAGTGCTACCCAGGGCAAGTATTTCTGAGTGTGAATTGTAGGGTGCAAGGCATTTGCAGGAAGCCCTGAGCATTCTGAGAAGCCTAGCACACACAATGACAGGAGGGAAGGAAAGAAAGTGAGATGTGAGTTTAAAGAACGGCAGATCTTTGAAAGGCAGGTTGGACAGAGAAGTATGGCAGAAAATGGAACTGGAACATCTGGTTTGTGCGCAGTGGTGTAGGTTTCTACTGGATCAAAGAAAAGACCATTTTTCCTATCTTCTTTTACAAAGCTGATACTTAGAGGGATCTGGGGAAGATCACTGGCAGAGCTTTGCGAGTAGGTTTTTCATTCTCCTTAACTTGTAAGTTACATAATCACAGAGAAAATTATTGTAGTAGTGCCACTCATGTGTGGAAAGCATACACAGAATTCTTGGTGGGATAAGACAGTGGTATGCACTGGGTGTTCATCATACTGTTGCATTATCAGATGGTGATCTTGGAGAAATAGTTGGTCCCTCTTAAACTCTAGATTTTAATCTCTAAAATGGTTACAGTTATACCAATATTACAGTGTAATTATGATTAGCTTTGTGAGGTTTCTAAAATCTCTGGAACTGGTGAGGGAGTGGACGGGTGGGAAGATGGAGAAAACTGGAAGAAGTTCTAAAATTCTTCGGGCCAGATGTGGTGGTGCACGCCTGTAATCCCAGCACTTGGGAAGCTGAGACAGGAGGATCACTGTGAGTTCGAGGCCAGCCTGGGCTACAAAGTGAGTTTAACACCAGCCTGAGCTGCATAATGAAACCCTATCTCAAATACACACATGCGCACACGCACACACACGCACACATACACACAAGAGTCTTCAAGATGTCTTTAGAAAAGAGTCTGAAAATTATCCCTTCCAACCTCAAAGGAGAGCAAATATAATTTCCATGGAGTTTTTTGGGTCCTTCAGCCTTCCTTGCTACTTAGCAAGCTTAAACATCAAAGTAGAGTTGGAATGATTTGTTGTGTATAAAGAAGGAATCTGAAACAGAAAATATGAAAAGTTGTCATCATGTTGTCAAGCAAGCATCTAATCTGCTAAATAGACAAGGATCCTCCCTCCATGTCACAAGCCAAAAGCCAGTGACCCCAATCTAGTACGAGACTAAACCACAGAGGGACAAAGACAAGTTTCCACTGCCAGAAGATTCGCATGCCACACAAAGGCAATTGGGCGTGCATTACCAAACAGAAATTTTTAAAAAGTAATATGAGTCAGCCAGGACCTCATGTTGCAGAGCGTCTCAGGACATGTCCAGTGGGCTCCAGTCCAGCTACCACCATAGCCGGGCTGCTACTGGCAGCCCTGGGCTCTTTCTGTGGCCCCACCCAGCCTGCAATGCTGTGACCGCCCATTTTCCTTTCGGGGAGAGCAGCAGCCTCCTCCTGGTGCTCGCCCAGGGAAAGCAGAATTTCCCATCTTTTTTCCAAAAGTACCTCACAGCTGGCATAGTGATACCCACCCTCCCACCCCCACCCCCGTAATCCCAGATAGTCCCAGGCTGAGGCAGGAAGATCACGAGTTTGCTGCCTACCTGTCAGAACAATTTAAATGAGACCTTGTGTCAAAAAACAAACAAACAAACCAGTGAAGGCTGAGGACTGCGGCTCAGTGGTAAGCATGTGCCTAGCATATGTGAGAACCACACACAGAAGCACCAATGGCTCACCACCCTTTCTTTGCCCATCACGTGTTAACACAGGTCAACCCCAAGGATTTGGACCCCAAATACGCCTACATCCAGGTGACCTATGTCACACCGTTCTTTGAAGAAAAGGAAATCGAGGACCGGAAGACAGATTTTGAAATGCATCACAACATCAACCGCTTTGTCTTCGAGACGCCATTCACACTATCGGGCAAGAAGCACGGCGGGGTGGCAGAGCAGTGCAAGCGGAGGACAGTCCTGACAAGTAGGTGCAGGGTCTTTCCTTAGCCCAGTAGTGAAAATCGGGAGCTATTTCTGTCCCGCAGATAGGTTCCCAAAGTACGATTTATCCTCTGTCAAGTAAGACCCTGGAGAGGCACCCAGAGGTAAAGTGTCCAGAGAGTTACTTGGCACTGCTTCCCTTGCGACTGTACAGACACGAAGGTGTGGAGTCCTGACTGGGGAAGGGCACAGGCACTGAGCTCACCTCTCTGTCTTTTCCCTGAATCTGCTCTCAGCCACTTCAGAGTTACCAGCTCTCATCACTGTAGTTTTGGAGTAAGAATCCAGCCATGCTTGGATTCAGCTTCTTCCTCTCTCAAATGACTGCAGGCACTGATCTCCACCCCTGCCAGTACTAGCCAGATCTATTCTGTGTGCTACACATGTTTCCTTTCATTCAACAGACACTGGATGAGTTCTGAGTAGGTACCGGACACTGGTCCAGTCCCAGTGATTCAAATTATTAAAGCATGATTCTTGCCCGCAAGGTGCTCACAGTCTTGTAGGAGAATGAGGCAAGTAAAGCAAGAAATCTAGGTGAGCACAGCATGGAAGATGAATGGGAACACACAGCAGTGACTCTGGAAGCCCTAATGCAGTCTGAAACCAGGGTCACCTGGAGGAAAAGACAGTCGAGCTGTCTTGGGAGACACAGGCAGCCCTGGGTTGCACAATGCATAGATGAATCGAATTGATGTCCCAGCCAGGAGATGCATTCACCTCCTGGAAACATCTGTAATAAAAAGAATCAAGAACGAAGTTTTTACATTCTAGTCAGTATATATTTGTGCATGCTTTATTGGGTCAATTTCATTTGAATTACAAATTATAGTAAAATCTCTCATCTTTTCCATGTCTGGCTATTCTAAAGGTCTTGATCTATCCCCGAGAATAAATTTCTGTTAGCTAGTGAAGGGCAGAAGTTTACCAGGTGAATATATTGAGGTAAAAGCTAAGAGATATGAAGAAAGATGGTACCTAGGAGGAAAACACACAGCCAAAACATGCAGACAGAGTATCTCCTGTGCCACAAAACAATACATGATCGTCTTGACCCTTGGGGGAATTCTTGACTCTTCACTTACCCTCGATATCCCTTTGTGTGGCTTTTGTGCAGCAAGTCACTTGTTTCCTTATGTGAAGAAGAGGATCCAGGTCATAAGCCAGTCGAGCACAGAGCTGAATCCTATTGAGGTGGCAATCGATGAGATGTCCAGGAAGGTCTCCGAGCTTAACCAGCTCTGCACGATGGATGAGGTGGACATGATCCGACTACAGCTGAAACTCCAAGGGAGTGTCAGTGTGAAGGTTTGTAAGCACTGCCTGCAGTCAAGATAGATGCACGGGACCAGGGAATCCTCCTAGGAGGCCCTAGAATTAATTAATTGATTAATTAATTAATTAATTAATTTTTACAAAAGCTCTAAGAAATGTTTTTGCCATGTGTGAATACAGTCTAATACCTTTATCTGAGTCTTTTAAAATTCTCTTGTCCTGTAGTTTTGGTGCCCGTAGCTATGTCTTTAAGTGTAGCTGAAGTAAAATGTTTTCTTCCCCAACTCTCCCATCCCATCTTCTCTGGAGAAAGCATGTTCTATATCTGCATCCTCATGAATGAATTAACTAATGAGTGAACATGGCACTCCTGCACATGTCTACCAGTAAGCATTTATAACAGTGTTCCAAAACAAATCCAGAAAAGAATGTTTACTAGTTGATAAAGAGTGTGTTAGTGTTTACCTGGCTGTCAGGGTTGTGAAAGAAAGCAGATGCTATCCTCCCAGCGGGTGTCGTAGATAGAATAAATAAACCGTTTGCAAACATGTGAGCAGTACTGTAAACAACAGCAAGGGTTGATGCTGAGGCCTGAAGTCACCAGGAGAGGGAAATTGATGGAGGCAGAGCCTGGAGCTGTGGGAGACCCTGGGGAAAAGCGGTGCAGTTAGAGGCTTAGGGAGGAGCCTGGGGCTCGGTCTGCTAACCCAGCCTGATCTGAGGTGAGGAGAACGAGGTACTCACTGTGGCACAAAATGTAGTCAGCAATCAAATTAAAATGATAAATCAACACAATGTTTTTAAAAATCAAAATTAATGCTAAAACTTCACAATCAACAAAGTATTAAAATTTTAAATAAAAGTAATGCAGTAAACTTGCCCTTCCACACTGTATTAGGGCCTGAGGTAAAGGAAATATGGATGCTGATTCTGCTCTTGAGCCTGCTGTCCTGGTCCCCTGCCTCCTGGCCCACCCAAGGAGAAGAGCCAGCAAATAAAGACGTCACTGTCTTACTGCAGACAGCAAACATTTGATGGAACACAAAGGTTGCATTTAAATAGGATGAACATACTTAGTAGATGCAAGTGTAGGTTTTAAAGCTGTTAGGAGATGAGCAGCTCAAGCAGCAGGTTGGCAGGTTTAAGAACGTAGTAGTGAAGGACGGAGCTCGGGTGCTGCCTTCAGTGGCTTAGTGATGTGACAGAGGACAGCACATGAGACCACAAGGCAGTGTGAGAGACTGGGGTGCTTCACCCAGCTGCCCTCCTTCAACTGTGGAGGAAAGTTAGTGTTGGAGGAGAGCAGTTGAGCAGTCTAGAAGTGGTAGCCAATTCTCTCCTCTCCCGTAGGTCAATGCCGGCCCAATGGCCTACGCACGAGCTTTCCTGGAAGAAACAAATGCAAAGAAATACCCTGACAACCAAGTAAAGCTTCTGAAGGAAATCTTCAGGTAAGATTCTCTTTGCTAACATGTTCTTCCTCCTTCAGCCAGGGGAGCATGAGTTCCCCAAGGAGCTGTCCAACTAGCCCTCAGAGATGGCAGTGTGTTAGCAGTCAGCGAACTCAATGAGGCCGCGTGGTATGGCTGGTGTTTAATTTGCTTAATGTTGTTGTTAAAGGCAATTTGCTGACGCCTGTGGGCAGGCCCTGGATGTGAACGAGCGCCTCATCAAGGAGGACCAGCTGGAGTACCAAGAAGAACTGCGCTCCCATTACAAGGACATGCTCAGCGAACTCTCTGCAGTCATGAATGAGCAGGTGAGCTTTCCCTGGTGACACGCGCCACTATCCACAGATAGAAAAGGCCCATCAGGACAGGGACTGGAGACTTTCTTCTGCTGCTGAAATCATTTTCTACACCAGCACTGTGTTGCTAGGCTGTTCTCTCCCGAGTGTGTGGCAGCCCTTGGCTCAAAGCAGAGATTGGCAAAGGTAAGATCTGTAAGAAAAGAATATGAAGTGAGGCCAGGTGGTACCTCCCTGTAATCCCAGGGTCCTGGGAGAACAAGTTTGAACTCAGTCTGGGCAACTTAGTACTCAGTGAGACCCTATCTCAGAATAAAAACTGCTGAGGGCATAGCTCATTGCAAAGGTCCTAGGTTCAATTTCCAGTGCCGAAAAAGAAAGAATATGAGAACCCGGAAACTTTCTTCACTTTTCCAAGATGTTTATCCAAGGTGTATGAACTGTTAATTTTCTAGAATATGTGGGACTAGTCAGACACTGGGGAGTCCTGAGTGGAACGCCCATAAGGCCTGCTGTCCCTCTCGGATGGCCAGGCTGATGTGGTGTGCAGTTCCACACAACAGCCACTAGGGGTCGCTGCACCGTGCTCGGGAGGAGCCACGGGACTGCTCAACGCCTTTAATCTCCAAGACCCGTTCTCTGCAGAGAGAGAGGGTGGAATAAAAATCAACCCACCACCACCACAGGCAGGTCATATACGGTATCCAGCACGTATTCAACATGTTCTGTAAGCCGTGCACAAAGTGTAACTGTTCAGTAGTCACAGTATTTGTGGGGCTGGTGGGGGGGATGTTAAAAATCAAATTGTCGAAAGTGCTGCTTTCTGAACGTATGTCTCAGCATCCATCACCCCTCACACATCTCATACCCATGGTTCCCTGCAGTAATTATGTGTTCTTCATGGAGTAACGGAGAGGCACAGTGTGAACTAGTGTCGTAGTAGTGCCTCCTACATAGTAGTCACTCATTTACTATTAGCTTCCCTTCCCTTCCTTAAATGATTAACACGACTCTCAAAACATGAAAAGTTTTGTTAAAATTGCATGCCTCATATATGTACAATTTTTCTTCTTTTGCATCGCCTCCCACCCATTCTTCATGTTAGCCAGAGAAAGAAATCGTTGGTTGCCTTAGGTCAGAGAAAAATCAATCTCCCTTGGTAGGATTCCTAGTGGAGATAATGTTGGTTTGGGCTTTTTGAGAGGTGAGAATTAAATACTCTTGGCGAAGTCTTGAAAACATGAGGAGAAATCATAAATCTGGGAGTGAAATGAAAACAATAATCTGGATGGAAAAAATAGGGAAGGAAGACTTGTCTCCAACTGTTAATCATGTCTGACCTTGGAATTTTTGGCCAAAAAGAAAATATGTTTTTCTCTTTTTTTTCCTGGCAGCTCTGTCGAGGTCCATGCTTATACAGCTTCTGTTCTTCTGTGTCTAGTATTTCCCTCAGTACTGTAAGCAAGAGTGGTATGTTTCTCTTTCCTTCTGTCACTCTGTCCTTTGTGGCCTCCCAGTCCCCCTTCTCTACCTAGCTGATCGTTTTCCCTGGTCACTTCATAGTCACTGATGTTGTGTAAGTTTTGATTTAATTACAATCCATTTCCATTTTAGGATAGGTCAATGGCGGGGCTGTGATAAAAGCTGAAGTTCACAACTTAATTCTTGCAAGAAAAATACACACTCTATCAACTTCCAAGATGTACTGGATGTACTTGAACTCATTTGTTTTCAAAACAAAGATATATTATACCCAGAGCACTAAAACAAAACAAAACAAAACAAAACCAGGTGCTTAAAAGTAAAGAAAAATAATTTCTTTTCTAAGAAACCTTTTCTAAAAGCAGCAAAATTTGGCTTTGTGCTTCCTGGAAAGTGACACAAAGGAAAGAACCTGATGGGTTGCGCAACTATTCAGTAAAAGAAATAGATTTGTCAGCAAAAAAGATAAACTTTTTTCCTGGTCCTACACTTCCACAGGGACTTCACATGGGACATTGTATAATGGCTTCACATGTTTATATATACATGCACGTAACGTGTTCTGGAAACAGGTGCCTATACCATCATAACACAAGGGAAAATTCTACCATGGAGCTTTGAAAATTAGACACAATTAGGATCTATCAACAGACAAATATAGTATAAAAATGGGAAGTAGAAAATTAGAATTAACCATGCAGTTTATTCCAAAAGTACCAGAAAAGTCTTAACTCAAAGAGTTTTTTAAAACCATGCAGTTAATGAAAGAACCTTCAGTATAAGAAAAAAAGATGCATTCCCTGTTGGACCAATATTAGTTAAGCGGCTATACCTGTAATTTCATTGGTTGATTATAGTTTGACCCATGTTATACCCACATTGTGAGTTTGCTGTGTAAATTACCCCTGACAAAGGGCCTTGGTGGCAGCCATACTCAGGACCCTACATATCTCTCCAGAGCTATTCTTATTCCCCAATAATCCTTTCCTACTTAAAAAAAAATGAAAGTAACAGGATAAAGTGCATTAAAACCTGAAGATGGCAGATTGGGAATGATAAGCAATAATTACTTTACAAACAGCCAGCATCTCAAACTGTTTTATAAATAGCCAAAACCATGAAAAGCTTCCTTTGGCTGAGGCCGAAGCCATGGATATAAGGATGCAGATGAAATGTAAATATAAGATCTTCATTTGGTGTCTATTTCAAAATTCAAGGAGAGTGATAGTACAGTGAATTCAGCTGAGGTAACGCACCTCAAATATAAAACACAGAAAAGCAGCCGCATTCTGCTAGAGTGGCAAGGATGCAAGATGCCAAGGTGTTAGATTGTTTGATGGACACATTATCAGCCGAATTATTTATACCAAGCCTGGAACACCGATCATAAAGGTTCACATCCCCAGTGCTCCGTGAAGGCAGAAGTAGTAATTCTCTCTCAGAAGAGTAGGAAAGCTAACGGGCAGGGCACAGCATGTCCATGTACAAAGTTAGTGGGAAAATCTTCATTCCACAAGTTTAAAACATTAAGTCTTTCATGAACAGTTACCCTCTAGAGGTGCCTGGGCTTTCTGTCAGACCTGTTGTTACCATGTTTATACATTATTCTTTGAACACATCTAAAAAGAAAGTATCATTAATGTCTGGTAACATCATCATCAGGTAAAATCAGATCAATTTTTTTTATATTTCCATTTATGCAAATACTTAAGTGAGGTCTACTATGTTTCATTGTTTTGATAGATTTGTCAATATAAATCATGAACTTTCAGAATAAAATTCTAAACTAAATTAGAAAAAATGAAATTCTAAAATAAAATAAAATGTATTCAGATATAAGTTTAGTTCAAACAGTTATAAATTTATATCTGATGATCAAAGGGTAATAGTGAAGCTACATTGAATATTGGCAGAGTGACTAGCACGTGGGCTTGGGAGAAAGATGGTAGGGAACTAAGCAAGTGTATTTTCAAAATGTACAGATAGCCCCTGGGGAATAAGAATCACCGTCCTGGGTTTTAACTTTGTGTTTGGGAAGATAAATGTCAGCCTCTGTATGATCATTTTGTTGCGCTGTGTTTTGTCCTGTTTTAAGATTACGGACAGGGACGACCCAGCAAGGCACGCAGCGGAGCGAACCTGCACTCGTGTAATTAGCAAGGCGGCTGCGGCTCCGCCCACCGTGTCTATTTCACCCAGTGCTGAAGTTTGAGAGGAGCCCTGAAGCCACCCAGAACCTCTCAGAGAACTTTCTGAATTTGCAGCTAATCTCGGGGAAGTGAAAGATAGATTTAATTTATTTGAAGTTTTTATGATGTTAATATTTCTGTTTATCTCGCCAGCTTGAGAATTTTGCCAGCCTCTGAATTTGCACATTTGCTACGATTTTTTTTTTCTTTGAGCGGTATTGATCAAGCCAACTCGAATATTCGCCATGAAATCCCAATGAATGTGTAGCTCAAAAGCAAACTCTTTGTTTGCTGTCAGTTAGAATATGTTCAATACCCGGTCCTACTATACATATTTTAAAGGTCAAAGTGAATGTTTTTGTAACATTTAAACATATTTCAGATGTAAATAGAAGATTGTAAAATATATGGTTTTTACCAAATTTAAAAGAACATTTTTAGTTATTACTTCTGACGGTACTAAAATTATATGAATAACATTTCAGATACCATTATATTAAAATATTTCTGTATGTGTAAAAAAGTGTTGATAAATACTAATCTTCAAAATTTGTGCAGTTTCTTTATTTGTAATATGTGTGCTCTTAAAGGCAATGGGATGTGAACTTATAAAAGTATGTTGTTGTTGTTATTAGAAATAAAATACAGTCACTTTGCATTTAGTTTCCTCGTGATAAGTGAGTGAGTCACTGTAAAGGAAGCTCCTTAGAAGTCTACTGGATACAGTGCTGTACTTGGTACTTAGGATGCTCTTGCAAGTAGAAAATTTAAACCTCAGCTGGGAGGTTCCTCCAAAGATTAACTAAATGAGTCAGCCTAGGGAAATATTAAAATGATTTGGGGAAAATATAATCAAACAATCTTGAGGTTTGTCGTGTGTGTTAATCAACTTTCCTACTGCTAAGACACAACAGCCAACACTCACAATTTGTAGGAGAAAAGGCTTAATTAGTTCATGGTTTCAGGAAGTTCTGAACAGACTCCAAGGCAGAAATCTCATGATGAGGCAGTGATGGGGAACAGTACTAGAAAGAAATGGACGAGGAACCATATACACTACCCAAGGTCATACTTCTATGAACCACACTCTCATAACCAGTAACGTGCTTTACAAATTCACCAGACTTTCTTAAAGCTGATGAAGTTGATATATCAGGACTGACAGTTGCATGATTATTAGGACTATTCACAAAACTTTCATTTCTGTACTCCACAGACCGTCCTTCCTCTTTTGAAGTTAGCAGGCACACATGACTTACTTTAACCATTAAAATGCAAACTGGAAGCCAGTGACACACACAGTATCACTGTATCACTCTCAGGTAGAGGCGTTTGAAGGTCCCTCCTCCTGTGGCAGTTATCTCCAAAGCACGTGGAGGTGGAACCTAAATCTGCCAGAGGAAGTGATCACAGTGAACAAGACACACACATCCTCTACTCCCTGAGAACTCTGTGGGTCATGCAGTCTAAGTGACAAATACTATGTGATTATGTTAAGGACCCCAAGATCCAGGACTGCTTGTTACTACAGTAGTATTGGATTTCCTGACTGATGTGTACTTCGCCAAAGCTGGGACTGGTATTCATCTACGTTTGTAAAACTGCTGTATTTCACCTTCTGGCTACCTCCTTCCCCAGTCAACATCAGTTGCAGAGGAACTGACCTGACCTGCCTCTGGATATGGGAGGCATGCTAGCGAATATTATGTTATAGGCAGCTGTTCCAAAGTCCCAGGCAGAGAGTGGGACATCAGCTGAGCTCAGCTTTCTGTTGTGCAGGTCCTCTGGGCAGTGTCAGCATATAAGGGTTGAGGGGTTGGAATATATATTGAGATACTATATACAGAGAAGTGATAAATGATATTTTGGGTGACAACTCTAATTGCTCAAAATATATTTAACTGTTCTTTTCTACTTGGTTTTTCAAGCTTCTGTAGACAGTATTACTTTTCTAGAAACCCAGGGAGACTGTGGCTCTGATATGGTCTCCCACCCAGTTCCCACTTTCAGGCTCAGGTCCTCATGTCCATCCAACCTGCCTATCTGTCA
>RJWM01020377.1:0-37355 GCA_004363535.1 Dasyprocta punctata
CTGATCGTTATTATTTTTCTCTTTTTTTTCCTTTATTTTATATTCTGTTTTTATTGATTTTGTTTTGTTTCATTTTTGGTTCAATTCTACTACACCTGTTGGAATGGTCAGCTAATCTGAGGATGGCAAGGTATGTTATAGTAGCTATTGTACTCACATTATCAATCTTCGAGGTTCTGTACCATTCCTACTGCTTTGTTTTGATTGACTCTACTCTGTTATGTTCTGTTGTATTTTGCTATCTTTAAAATAAAAAAAAATTTAAAAAAATAAATAAATAAAACATTGTGTATGTCTTGGAAATATTCACAATACTAAGTACAGAACCATGAAAATCTTTTAATGACTGTTAAATGACATTGACCCAACCTTCCTTGAGCTTCTAATCCAATTTTAAAATTCTATTTATCCTTTTACTTTATAAACTGATTGCTTTCTGAAAAGGCTTTTAGGGGCATTTTCTTCTTAAATTCTTACACTTCATGTGTTGAGCATCACAGTTCATCAGGTTTGTTGTAGACAAAACCCATTTTGTTTGTAATTGTACTGTTGGAATTTGAATTAGTAGTTTTCTATGGTTCTGAGCAACTGTGTGTGTCTCCTAGTAGACATAAATTTAGGATTGAAATTTCTGTATGGGAAGATATACCCGTGCTTGGCCGTTTTCCAAGGAGATTGTACCAGTGTACTCTCCCGCTAGAACATCTGAATATTTTCATTACTCCATATACTTGCCATTGACATTGTTTGATTTATTAAATTAAACTAATAGGTGTATAAAGGTATCTTTTACTTGTTTTTCCAGTTTCTAAAGAAACTCAGTGTCATTTCAAATATTCACAGACCTCTATTTTCTTTAACAACTTTGTATTTTTTTCTTGGATTGTTTGTCTTACACATTTATGAGCGGTACATATTTTGGGTACTTATTTTGAGGTGATACATTTCCTAATTTGTCATTTATCCTTTTATTTTCTTAATATCCTTTAATGAACAGAAAGTTATTGTAATGTAGAACAAATTTTTTATTTCTTTTTAAAAAACATTGTCATAAAATATGCTTTTATCGTCTGTTAAAAGTTTTATAATTTTGAATTTTACATGCAAGTATTGAGTCAAATTGTTTGTTTTTATAGAGAAAGGGAAAAGGGAAAAAAAAGAAAGTGAAAAGGGAACTCAGGTTTAATTTTCCTTCCCCATGGATAAACATATGTACAAGTACTATTATTAAATAACCCAATCTATCTACATTAACCTGCAATTTTTTTTTAAGAGTAGGAAAATTTATTGAGAAATAGAAATGGGGAATAGGATAGCTCCTGAGGGACAGGAGGACTCCCAGATATGTTGCCAGTGAGCCTACTTATCTGAGAAAGTTTATAGAGCAAAATCATGATGTGGGTACAATCTGGGTCAAAACTATAATCAACCAATAAGGTTACAAATATAGCTGCTTGTCTGATATTGATCCAGTAGTAGCAAGAGCATATTGATGACATCATTAACCTTGGTCAATAATCTATAGTCTTAGTCTTGTCTTTAGTCCTAGTAGTTTTAGTCTCAGTAGGTTTAGTCTTAGTAGTCTTAGTGGATGAGAGAGGATGGCCCATGCCTAATGAGATAATGGTTTATTTACACAGACAGTCTCAAAAGAGTGTTAACCAATAATTTCTAGCTTCTATTTATTCCTTAGGGAAGCATGTAAGTATGGTTGTTGTGATTTTGATGTTCTTCAGATGTGCCTCCAGCTGTAGTTTTGATGTGTTCTCATTTTATGCACTGACTCCTTTGAGGAATTAGCCCTATCTGACTGCCTATGATATTTCTACCTTGTTTAACTGTCTATAATATTCCCCCCTTAGAAGAGGTATCCTTATCTGCAGTTAGGGGAGAAGGAGTATAGTTGCCATCTAGCCTCTTAGAGCTGAGAAGGATCGGTATAGGAGAGATCGCAGTCATGGACCTTCTCCAGAAAGCTAATCTAATGGGCTTTGGTTAAAAGTCATGTTGTAGTTTAGCTGTTATAAACTCCTTTCTGATCTAGTGGATCCTGGTAAAATGAGTTTGGCACATTTGTTGTTGGTTCCATCTGCATGATAACATGGAATGGAGTTTGGCAGCCTGTAAGTAAGAATAAACACATTTTCCAAGAAATTTTTAAAGCATATATTATCAAAACATGAACACTAGAATGGTAAAGGCAGGTTGGGGAAAGAGCCACGTCCAGACATTGCTTTTTAAGGAACTGGAATAGCGACCGTAGTCAATATTGATTGCAACTACCTGCTCTTAGACCCCTGTACTAATGGAGGTTATCTATAAGCCTGGTATTTCATGTCATAAGTGTTTCTATTTTTAGCAGAAAGAAGATAGAGTATTTGGTGGTTTTGAAGGACAATTTTAGCTAAGGAATTTAGACTCTTGTTGCGCTTTCATAGGTTCCACTATAGTTTTTTAGCCTCTCTGAACCATAACTGTGGTCAGCTACTGGTGTAACTGGAAACTGCCGGAAGGGGTTAGTGGTTGGAAACTCTTTTTATATCTGGCTTTTAGTACTATGGTATTGTTTTCATACATCATTGGTTATACTTTCCTGTTGGGTGTTTAAAACCAAGTTAAAGTGAGGCCCTTGTTAATCAAAATTAACCTCTTTCTTTCTTTTTTTGCATTTCTTATTTTATTTTAAAGATAGTAAAATCCAACAAAAGATAACAGAACAATCAAAACAAAGCAGTAGAACTGGCATAGAACTTCAAAGAGAGATACTATGAAAACAATAGCTACTATATTGTATCTGGTTACTTTCAGAATAGTTGACCATTCCATCAGGCATAGCAAAAACAAACCAAAAACAGAACACAGTAAAACCAATAAAAACAGGATATGAAATGAAGGAAAAAAAAAAAAGAAACAAAAATTAAACAAAATTAAGCAAAACAATGAGAACAATATTGTGGCTCGAAGACAAGACAGAGGACAATCCCACATATTTGCCACACTGCACAATGTCATCTACCCAAGAAATGCTCAGTCTGCGGGCACCAGGCCTGCAAAATAACCTAACAATACAAGCATTTAGTTGCTTTATGTACCTTAGTTGCTATGAACTTAGTTGCACACTCACCAGGGAGGCAGGCGGGGTTTCTTCTGGTTGCTGCCTCTCGGCCCAACATGGAGGGTTCTCAAAAGGCACATTCTTCTTTCCCTGGGGTCCGCGCGGTCATGCACACTCACCAGGGAGGCAGGTGGGTTTTCTTCTGGTGCCTGCCTCTTGGCCCAAAATGGAGGATTCTCAAAAGGCACATCGTTCTCTCCCTGGGGTCCGTGGGGTCACACACACTCACCAGGGAGGCAGGCGGGGTTTGTTCTGGTTGCTGCCTCTCGGCCCAACATGGAGAGTTCTCAAAAGGCACATCGTTCTCTCCCTGGGGTCCGCAGGGTCGTGCACCAACCTCTTGCTTTCTGTCAAGATCAGTTAAGTCTCCTCAGGTATTAACCAGATCATAACGATGAACACATTATTATTATTATTATTATTATTATTATTTTGTGTGTGTGTGTGTGTGTGTGTGTGTGTGTGTGAAACCAGGGATCAAACTCACAACCTCGTGCCTGCTAGGCAGGTGCTTAAGCCACTGAGCCAAACTCCCGGCCCTGGTTTTTTGAAGCAGGGTCACACTATGTAGCTCAGGCCGGCCTTGGGCTCGCGTTGTAGCCCAAGCCGGCCTTGAACTCACCATGCTCCTCCTACCTCAGCCTCCCAAGTGCTGGGATTAAAGGCGTGCACCACCACGCCCAACTCTGAACACATTATTCTTGACCAGTGAAAGACTACCAAATTACTGTACATAGAAAACAAAATGTGTTGCATTTGAAAACCAGTCTTGATCAGCTGGCAGCCTGGGTAGAAGCATGTCCTTAACTCAAATGACACATATCTATAAACCAACTTAAATTGTAGACATAAATATTTTAAAGATCCAAAAAATCAAAAAGAAAAAATTATTGAGCTCAAACAAAATACCTGTAGATGTAGCAAATAGTCACAAATTGAGCAGACGGCACACATAAGACAATTGTTAATAGAGCAGAGTGCACTCAGAAGTATTTGGCCAAGTTCAATTACAATATCCCTTTTACAGTTTTTAGGTTTGTTACTATAAGTAGACTAGTCAGAACTTTTTATAGGTCAGTCAATAGAGACCTCTTGTAGTTAGAGTCAGAAGGAATAAAAACCTTTTATACCTGTGAAAGCAAAGATGGTTTTTAAGACAGACCTTAGGCTGATGGTTTATCTGATTGGAATACCCAGCTATTCAGGCTTCTCATTGTTGCTTTGATAGCCACAGTTGTTTGATAGCCACAACTGATGGCCAAAACTGCTGTTTTGATAGCCACATATAACTGTTCCTCCTAAAGGGGCAGAGTATCACAGGTAATTTTAGCTGTTTTTTTTGGGTAAGACACTGCACAGGCCAGTTTCGGGTGTACAAATAGACTAGGTGGCACTGTTGTATGTATTTCAAACAGTGGGGCAAGAAGGCCTTCCAAGTTTCCGATCTGCCCTGCTGCAGACATCTACTTGTGACAGTTTCTTCCTGTTTTAAAAAGAAACAAGGGGAAAGAAAGTATCTCTGTCTATCCCTCCTGCTCTGTGCCCAGTCTAAAGAGTCTGTTAGGCTTCACCCCATCCTACTGGTGAACTGAAGGTACAAGGAAGTGGCCAGGACCAGGTAAGCTGCTATTTCCCTGCGTCTGGGCCCCTTTGCTTGTGATCCTGTGACCCTTGAACCATACTTAGCTACAGGCTTTTCACTTTCAGAATCTTAGTTAGATGACTGGCCTGGCAAGATGTTCTGGTGACAAAAGGAGAGGCAGTCCTCTGGGGATTGAGGCTATGGGGTATCCCTTAATAACTGTTTCTGGTAGCTGTTGAAATATCTCTCGCAATTTGGTCAGTGAGCTGACATCTTTTAGGAAGGCATCTGTTTCTCTATCGAAGAGAAAATCATTAGTGAACATTATATCATCCACACATTGCAGGACTTGGGAAAATTTAAAATAGGCCAATTTCCCATAACTGCTGGAGGGGAAATTGTGTCCAGGACACTAGGTGGTAACATCACATTCATGTGTGTTTTCCCAGATGAGCAAAATTTTGATGTCTTATCTGACCCAGAGACTGGGTATGTGTTCCTCATCTAAGATGACTTCTTTGTCTGTGTTATTAACAAATGCTTATTTTCTGTGGTCTTTACTTGAAAGTTCTTAATTGTTGAATAGGAGGGAAAGGTTGAGACAGGTTAGGACTAAAACCTTTTCAGAGTCCCTGTGATCTTTAGGAGAAACTTGCCTCCCAAATAAATAAATAAATAAATAAATGGAGAAGTACAAAATGAGAGAAAAAAATCAGAAATTGGATCAGTGAAAAGAAAGTCTTTTCTCAGGTTCACGGTGAGTTACCGAGACAATTTTCCCATGAGTCGTCATTCTCAGCCTGGAAATGCAAGAATGGGGAAATCTCAAGAGCTAAGAGTGCCTCTTCATCAATGAAGATCAGAGCAAAAATAAAACTCAGGACAGAGCAGGCTTGATATGCCTCTCCATGTGCATGGAGAGGGGAATCAGGCCAGACGATCTCAGTGAATCCTGTGCTCCCAGGTTTAAGGTAGGCAGCTGCAGTGTTGCAGTTAACTGGTGGAGGGAGTCCTGAATTTATGAGAGGCATTTATATTTCATAAACTAGATTTTAGTTTTTAAAAATTTTACATTTTACAGATTCACATTTTAGTTAGTATCAGAGTCCAGTAGGGGATGTTCTAACATTACTGTTACCTAGCACTGATCGTCTGAGGTAAGACAATAAGGGAAGCAGCCAAACAAGACAAACTGGTCAATTGAGGAACACCAATAAATTCAGCACCTAGTAAATCCGTACACAAAATAAGAATACAGGACCTTACTGGTAAAAATAAAATGTCTCATCAAAGAAGTGTCATAATCTTCCCATGTTCTCAAATTTATCATCATTTGACAAATACAAGATATAAAAAGACAAGAATAGACGACAGGGCATAAGCAAATGCCAAACAAGAATGACAGTTTCTAATTACCTAAATGAGTCACAATGCATAAAAATAAACTCTTACCTCCTTCCAGGTATATTGGTGGGACCTCCAAAATGATACAGGAAAAAAAAAAAAATGTAACTCCCAACCAGCTAGATGTCAGATAGGATGTGTTCATGTTTCCTGAAGTTGAAGAACATCTTTTAAGGAACATTGAAGATTAAGAGTAGGAAATTTTGGGGGGAAATAGGAATAGCTCCTGAGAGATAGGAGGGGTCCTGAATAGGTTACCCTTAGTCTACAGTCTTACTGTGTTGGAATTGATGATAGTTGCTAAGGCAGGTCCTCTCACTGTTATCTTTTGGAGAATCTTGATTCTTCACTGGTACTTTGGAGTTTTTTCATGTAAGTTTTATACATAATCAGTGTTATGGTTTGTGTCTAGGTGGCCCTCCAAGCCTCATACAGTCATGGAGGTAGCTGAATCTTGCATTTGTGATTGGTTCATTGTTTAATGCTGGGTTTGGCAGTGTGAGTGCTGCACCCGTCCACAGGTGGAGCCAGCATACTATATGAGGGAGGGAAGAAGGTGTATTTTTCTCTTTTACTCTTTTTGCTCTTGTTGCTTGTGGCTGCTCTTGTTGCTATGCCACACCACCCTGCCTTGGAGCCAGCTGAGTATGGACTGAAACCTCTAAAAACTGTAGGAAATAAACCTTTCCTTCCTTCATTTTGGGTGTCTGGTATTTGGTCTCAACAACGAGAGAAAAGTTAACCAAGACAGTCAGCTTACTGAATCCCTTAACAACCCCGGGATATAGATGTAAATGTGTACATGTATGTATGTAGATATGTGTGTATAAGCACACATGCATGTATAGTCCCTCATTCTGTAAATTGAGAGTACCAGAAATGAGCCTCCAAGAGCATTGTACACCTGGATCTTGATACTTATTTTTTTGTTTTTTAATTTTTTTTTTGGTACCAGGGATCATACTTGGAACCTCACGCCTGCCAGGCAGACGCTTAAGCCACTGAGTTAAATCCCCAGCCCTGATCTTGATATTTAAATATCATTTTCTAGTAAAAAGAACTAGTCTTATTGGAGAACTGGCTGCTTCTAGGATAGGAAAGTACAAAGTAAGACTCTGAGACACCTAGTTTCAAAAAGTAAGATTATTTTAAAATGACAGATCATGTTAAAATGACCTAGAGCCCTGAAGGGGTTTCCTTTGGCTAAATCTGGGCAGTTTTGGCAAACTCATAAATAATGATAGTCACTGATTATAGTAAACAATAATAGTAATGAGTTATAACTTGCTGAGTAAGTGAATGAATAGTATAAATATAAGAATGAGTTGGTGCATTAACTAGGAGATCGATGAGTAGCACAGTATTTCCATAACTTCAAAGCACCTAGGGCCAGGAAGTTAGCTCAGTGGCACAGTGCCTGCATGGCAAGCATGAGGTCCTGAGTTCAAGTCCTTGTACCCCCGGGGAGGGGGAACAAGTGGTGGAATCCAAACAAATTCTAGGGCAACAACAATACAAAGTACCTACATATGAAATATTTACTGATTGCAAAGAGGAAATAGTGAATAACTCTATAGTGGATCCATGTACCTGTCCTCTACCACCTTAATCAGGTCATCAAAGTGAACTTAATTAGTAATAACAAATCAGATTGTGGCCAGCTAGTAGGATGCAAGAAGAGCCCAGTATCTTTCTGAAATACTGTTGTCAGTATCTTCACTTATCATTTATTTTGTGTTAAATGTTTTGAAGTGTGACAAATACAGAAAGCTGCGCAGGTCATATATGAACAGGTCAGTGAATTTCAAAAATACTACTCATCTGTGAGGCCACTTCCCAACTGAAGAACTTGAACATTGAGCAGGGTGTGGTAGTGCATGTCTACAATGCCCACACTGTGAGGCTGAAGATTGCACGTTCACCACCAGACTGGGCTGCATGGCAAGACCCTGTCTCAAAGTACAGAGCAAAATAAAACAAGAAAAAGGAATCAAACTCTGTCACTCTAGAATTGCCTGATCTGATTCTTCCTCATAGTCACAGCAATTACTTTTATCTTTGCTTGATTTTGAACTTTTCAGTAAATTAAATTGTATAGTATATATTTTTGCATGTAACTCTTTCTCTCATTTATGGTATTTGTGTTGCTCTACATAGTGATATTTTAATCCTTTTCTTGCTACAATATTCTGTTTTGGCTGGGCATGGTGGTACATAAGTATTATCCCAAAATTCTGGGAGGTGGAGGCAGGATAATTTCAAGTTAAAGCATAACCTGGACAATTTAGTGACTTATTGAGAACTTTTGTCAAGAAACAAGAAAAGACTGGGTCTGTAGCTCACTGCAAAGGCCTGGGTTCAATTCCCAGTGTTTCCTCCCACCCCCAGTGTGCAGTGTCTTGAACTTCCAGGCACACATGATCCTTTTGTCTCAGCCTACAAAGTGCTAGGATTATAGGCTTGGGCCACTGCACCCAGCAATTACTTGCTTTTTTATTTTGCGAACTATTACCATGGTTCTAAATAGCAGACCATACAAAAAGATGTATTTGGAGACATGCCTTGTCCCTCTGTTTGTTGTATTTCCCTTCCCCCATTTTCTACCCCAATGGCTCCATGCCTGTAAAATTAAAATTCAAACTTTAGTATGATTGACAAGTCCCTTATCATCTCAGTTGTAGCTTGTCCTTAGGCACCATTTGTTGGCTACCTCCAGTATCTTCTTGTTTCTCAGACATGATTGTCTCAGTCATGGCTCCATGCCTTTGTGCATGCTCTCCCTCTTCGGGGGAAATGATGTTCCTGTTCCTGTTCTTGGTATCCCTGTCTGGAATCACTCAGAACCCCTTTCTGCTCTCCCTTGTATGGGAAGACTTCCTTTCCTCATACTTTCCTTATTTGCATTTCATTCCTCTATTTAATAATTCCCTCCAGTTAAGTCACAGTTCCTGCAGCATTTGACGGTGTTTTGTAACTTTTATGACATTTAAAGTCTGGGTACATAGGCTTGCAAGGCTGTCTATACTATGAGCTTTTTCAGTGATGGGGACTTTTATCTTCATATTTCTAGACTCTAGTCCAGTTTCTTGTACATGTCAGTTTTGGATTTGAGAGAACAGATGTCAATTCTTTTCCTGTACTTTTTTGCTCCACTTTTCATTTATCTCATGGTAGAGGCCCATCATAATAGAATGTAAATCTGTAAAATGTGATGCCCATGATCTTCTCCTTCTTGGCTTTTGCATAATTTCTGCCTTTCCTATTGTATTTGTATACCACCCTGGTAACTTAATGACTTTCTGTGACTCCTGGAAATTAGAATGTCTAATTAAAATTTAAACTTAGTAAATTTTAGTTTACCATATTTAGTGAAAAGATGAAATCAGGTGTATAATCTGTGGATAGTTTGCAAGCCTAGAAAATCTAGGATATATTATCTGTTAGATTTGCTTTTTTACTTGAAAAACTGAAACTTCTTGCCCATTTAATCCATTAGATTAGAAGAAATTGTTGTACTGAAAATAAATCCCTCCAGCAGTCTTTTAAAAACCTTAGCAAGCTTTAAAATTGTCATTATTTTTGTCCAAAAGGCGAGCTCAATGACCTTCCAAATTGTGTTTCTAAGCTGCTTATGTTACTTTGTATTTGGTATAGATTATTCAGCAGATTATGTTAAAATGCAAGATTTTCTGTGGATCCCTTCATCCACCCATCTGTTACTTTCCTTTCTCCCTCTGTATTGCATTCACCTCCTGTTATCTTCCATGTGTTCTGTCTAACCACAGCTCATTCTCCAGTGTACTGCATGCAGCTTGGAAGAGGAGTTAGGATGCAGTACAGACATCCGATTATAAATGAGCGAGTTTCAGAAACCTGCTGGTGGAACATAAGGCTTGCCATTATTCTCGTGCCTCATGTCCAGATACAGTGAGCTGTAAACCCTCCACTTAGTAATTTAGCCCATATTCTTTATTTATAAAAATTATTGTAATCCCAGCACTCAGGTGGCTGAGGCAGGAGGCTCACTGTGAGTTCTGGGCAACCTGGGGCTACATAATGAGACTGATTTTCACTCTCACCTGCCCCGCAAAACTCCCCCCCAGGTTAAGATACTTGACCTTCTTTCTCAAAATGAAGACAGGTGAATCATAGATGAATACTCATATGAATCTTCCATATTGAACATAACCATGCATCTTCACTGAAATCAGGGAAAATATAATATTGGCAGATTTCCCCCTTCTTCTCGCCTAGTCTTGTCTCCTCCTCTACACATTACTCCTAACTAGATAGTTACTCCTAACATAGATAGTTTTACCCATTTCTAAGCTGTATACTAAGAGAATAATATAATATCATGTGTTTGGCTTCTTTGTCTTACCGTTATGTTTGTGAGCATAATGTTCATCAGTATCATATTGTTATGGTTCATTTATTTTCTTTGCAGTACAGCAGGCAGAAGTGTAGCTTGTGGAGTGGCTATTTTTATAAATAAAGTCTTATTGGAATAGCCAAAATCATAATGTGTGGTTTTAAACTTTAGAGGTAGGGTCAAGTACATATGACAGAGGACAGAGACCTTGTAGCCCACAGAGCTTAAAATATTTACTATCTGACCCTTTGCAGGAAGAATGCACTGATCCCTGTTGTATAGTATTCCGTTGCACCAATATACAATAGTTTATTACTAGGTTTTGACTGTTATTTCTAATTCTTTTTTTTGTTGTTGTTTTGGTCGTCTTTTTGAGACAGGGTCTTAACTATGCAGTTCAGGCTGGCCTTCAGCTCACTTTGTAGCCCAGGCTAGTCTCAAACTTGCAAACGATTCTCCTGCCTCAGCCTCCCAAGTGCTGGGACTACAGCAGTGCACCACCATGGCCGGCTCTCCTAATTCCTTTTTGAACATTATTGTAAGTGTCTTTAAGGGCCTGTTTTTGACATTGCTAGAAGGCATTTACCCAATATCAGAGATCATGTTCATATTCTACTGTGATACTGACAAATGGGTTTAGTTTGTACTCTCACCAGTAATATATGAGAATTCAGTTGCTTCTTATCACAAGACTTGATGTCCAATTTTTAAATTTGAGCCCCTTGACTAATAGGTAGTTTTATCTCATTTCAGCTTAGTGTGCCCCCTGTACCCAAGTGTTAGGGATTGAACTTAGGGTCTTGGACTTGAGCTGTATCCCAAGCCCTTTAAAGTTTTGAAACAGGGTCTTGCCAAGTTATTAAGTTGCCCAGGTGGGCTCAAACTTGTGATCCTCTTGGCTCAGCCTCCCGGAGTGCTGGGACTGTATGCCTGTACCACCAGGTCAGGTATTACTTTAGTTTTAACTTATATTTTGATGGCAGTAAATGAGGCTGGGCTGTTTTCTTGTGCTCTTTGGTCATTTCAGTATCCTGTTTAGGAAGGCTAGTCATTTTCAAAAAAGTGTTTTGTGGGAGTTCTTTATATATTGTGAATGAATTCATTGGTGAGTGTATATATTATAAATGTTTACTTTGATTAGGCTGGGAATGTGGCTCAGTGTTAAGAGTTCTTGCCTTGCATGCACAAGGTCCTGGGTTCAATCCCCAGCACCACAAAAATAAATATTTTCTATTATTTTGAGGCTTCCTCCTTTGTTTACTCTCTTAATGGCTGTTTAAACTTTTTTTGTAATGGGGATTGTGCCCAAAAGCACTCATCGCTGAACTACATGCCCACTTTTTTTTATGTTTTATTTTGAGACAGGGTCTTGATAACGTGCCAGGTTGGTCTTAAACTTGCAATCCTCCTGCCTCAACCTCCTAGGCAGCTGGGATTGCAGCTGTGCATCACCACACTCAGCTATTTTTTTTATTTAGAGAATAGTTCAGTATTTTTCCCAGGGTGGCCTCAAGCTCTTGGGCTCAAGCAATCCTCATGTCTTAGCCTCTTGAATAGGTGAGGGCCATTGTGCCTAGCTCCTGCTGTATTTTTTGTATTGGGGCATGAAGAAGGACAAAGTTCTTAACTTTCACTTGTGAATATTAAAAGCCATCCCAAGGTCTTGAGCGTCTTCAGCTATATGATTATTTGTTGAGTAGTCCATGGTTGGATATTCAAAGATTTTGTGAAATAAGATGATGCAGTATCAAATACTTGAATCAGATATGTGTGTTTTTCCTGTGGAGAACTATTTCCTTTGAGTTTAGAGATTAATGATTTAGCTGATTTGTCTAGCTTTAAATTGCATCAAATTGAATGAGTTAATTGCATATTGTAGAGTGTTACACATTTTCTTTTAGTGTTTTGTGAGGTTTCTTATTAGACTACATGGCTTTGAGATTTAATAATTCTGTTTTCCCTCTTGTTTTAGTTTGTTTGTTTGTTTGTTTCTTTTTGTACTGGGTATCAAATTTAGCATATGATCACTGGACTATATTCCCTACCCCCCTTTTTGTTTTGAGACAGGATCATTCTGTTGCCTACGCTAGACTTCCAATTTGCCATCCTTTTGTCTTAGCCCCTAGAATACCTGGGATTACAGGTGTGCGTCATCATACTTGACTGTTTAGTTTTATAAATAGTGGTGCATGACAATATCATCTGAAAAAAAAGTACATGTGTATGTTTTGTGTTTTTTTGAGACAGAGTCTCACCCTGCCTCAGCTTTCTGAGTGCTAGGATAATAGGTGTGCAGCACCATACCCTGCTTTGTTTTGTTTTCTGACAGATCTGAAATTGATGCAGGTAATCTTAATTTAAAAATATTAGGTACTCTCATTTGATTGTGGGTGAAGCTTGAACCCAGGGCCTCATTCATGCGAAACATGCAGGCTCTGCTGCTGAGCTGCACCTGCTATAAGCATGCTTTTTGTTTTGTTTTGGTACCAGGGATCGAATTCATGACCTTGCGCTTGCCAAGCAAGCGCTTGAACTGCTGAGCCAAATTCCTGGCCCTAGGTACTCTCATTTGACAGTTTCTCTGATGTCTAAAGTACTGATGCTTCCTTTAGGAAGGCTGGTTTGCCTTTCAGAATAAAGTAAGACTTTTTTTTTTATAAGTTTCTTAGTGAAATTTCTGATGTATTTTAACTTTTTCTTTCAGGTTGTACATTAGTAGTATGGATGCTGTTGTCTTAAGTTTCTGTAGACCTGGCACAAGAATATAGTAAGTACCATGCCATAAATGTATACTTGCAAAATTTTGACTTTCTGTGTTTAACCCCCCCCATTCTTTTCTAGATAACTCCATATCATGTGTTGAAATTGCTGATGGAAGAAATGGCAATATAGAAATGATTTTTTAAAAATAATAATTTCTCAAAGATCAGTGCATTTGGCTATCTGGCTGCCTTCTTTTTTATGGCGCAGGGGATTAAACCTAGGGCCTTCACACTGATCTATATCCCCAGCCCTTTCTATTTATCTTGTATTTTGAGCCAGGGTCTAAGTCACTAAATTTCTCAGGGTGGCTTGAATTTACAATTCTTGTATCTCTCAGCCTCCGAGAGTGCTGGGATTACAGGCATATACCACCACATATGGTCATCTATTTTTTGTCTCTAGTTTTATATACAAATATATCATGTTATTGCGTTATTTCATGTTCTGATGGGCACAGACTGCTTTCTATAAATGCCAACAGAGTGGACATGAGTGTTGGAGCTAGTCATGTATTTCCTATGTTAAAGAATTGTTGGGGTAATGAGTAGGTCCAGAGTGAGTGGCCCCTTTTAGGGGCACCCTAGCCTGCCTTGTCCCTGATTGAGTCATGAATTCTGGCTGTATCAGATTTGACTGTTACTTGGCTAGAGTGATGATCTCAGGAATAGTCTAGTAATACTGGTCGAACCAATGAGATCCCTGGGTGGGTTTTCCTGGAGCTTCTGGCAGAAGTCTTCTCTTACGTAGAATACAGCTACAGGAAGACACTGCCTGTTGCTTTTGAGTATCATTGTATGCTGGTGTCGGGTCTGTTATAGCTGTAGCCTTCTGGCTTCCATCCTTTGCAAGAAGCCACACAGGATGGACAGAGTCCAGAGTCACAGGGAAACCAGCTCTGAAGCCTGCCTAGTATTTGAGCCAGTACATTTCCTTTTTGTGTAAGCCTATTTCAGTTGGGAGCCAAAACATCCGAAGTGATTCACTTAATCTCCCTTTTATTTTTAGTAATCCATTAGTTTCTCCCTGAGGAATGTAGGAGTAATTGCAAAGCAAGGCAAAATAATACCATTAAGTTAAACAGGAATGGTATATTGGTGTTGACTGACGTCCTCTTTACTCTCAACAGTTAGCAGGTATTGATTTCCTATTCAGAGACATAAGAATAGAATAATAGTGCCTCCCACCCCCCCCCACTCACCTTATTTCACCTCTTAATCAACAAACTGACTTGGGCTAGGCATACTAAAAAGAGTCTTGAAATAGAGGTCTAAAACCATCTCCTGTAAAATATGCACAACTTTACTTCGTAGTTTGCTAGAATAACTCAGCCCATATTTCTGATTTCTTTTTTTCTTGAAAAAATATGGATTTTCCAAATATAAAAATATAGGAAGAATAACATACTATCCATTTGTATCTAGCCCCAATACATTAGAGACATTGAATGTTTATCAATTCTACCAAACAGCTAAATACTCAGGGTCATCCTTCCTAGTAGCAGTTGCTTTTCTCCACCCCCGTGGAACTGTCATACTGCGTTTGGTCTTTTTTATTCCCAGGGATTTATTTGAACTTTTTATCATGTATTGTATGACTTTTGTATGCTGTTTAACTTGGGGTACATGTAGATGCTGTGTACATTTATTTAAAATCACAAAGAAGTTCAAAGTAAATTCAGGATCACTGAAGGAGGCTATGCGTTTTTTCTTAGATACTTAGCAAAGACCTATTATTAAGTATCTGAGTGATATATAATAGATTTTAAATGGTTAGTGAGTTTGAAACAACATGTACACAACTTTTTGCTGCAAAGCACTTTCCTCAGCTACATGCTGTGCCACTCAGCTCATTTTCTGCATCTGCTTCTGCATTCCCATCCAGTTTGGAATGTACAGGACACTTTTAGACCAAACTGCATCATCAGTTAATCTTTTCCAGAATATGTTGATTGCTATTTTCTTTAAATAGTTTTATTCATCAGAGAGGTCAGAACACCAACTTAAGTAAGTTTATGTATTCTTTGTATTGTGACAGTTTGCTTTCAGACCTACAGATCTATGCTTCCTAAATTTTCGGGAGTGTCCGTCTGGTATTTCTACTGGTGGCAGGGTATAGAACAGATACCCACTTGTCTGAATTTTGAAAGTTGTACTTTGAGAGGTGGGACAAGATGGCGGAACTGTAAACAGCAGGGTAAGTGGCCTCCCTGAAAGATACCATCCAGATGCAGAATATAGCAACATGGGGAAGACAAGAAGGAGGGAGGCGGGTCCTCTGGACCGAGGAGGAATCTGAAGTGAGAATCGAAGCCCACAGAAAGAGTAAAAAGAAACATTCAAACAAGGAAGGCGGTGGCTGGCAGGGCCTCTGCCCGGAGCCGGACCCACTCTGTGAAAGGGGTTGCTGGAACCTGGGGACACACGATCAAACTCCAGTGGCTGCAGCCGTGGTGGCGACCCTGGAGACCAGAGAGGCAGCATTGGTGGGGAGTAGTGGTGGACAGAGGAAGCAGACCTGGTGAACTAAGCTGGCTGACAATGAGTGCAGCAAATCCCCAACCCCTAGGAGGGAGAGCGAGGGACTGGCAGCCATTTTGGGGCCAGCGCTGCCCCTAGTTGGGCACAGTCCCGTGGAAATTGTTCCGACCAAGCCCCAGAGGGTCCCGGCGGGTGACCGGCTCAGTCTGGAGACCACGGCTCCGTGGGCGCACTAGGGGTGATAATGGAAGATTCACAGATAACTGGCCCAGGTTCCCAGGTGGCGGCCCTGCCCCCGCACACTGTGCCAGACATCAGGGAGCCAAGGCAGACTGGGGAAAGGCAGCGGACAGTGCTGTAACAGTGCACCCAGTGGTAACCATCAGATATCCACAGTCAGCACTGCCTAGAAGAACCAGTCTAACCTTAGAAAAATTACAGACAATGGGAGGATTACCAAGATCCCCAGTACACACTTGTCCAGAAGAACCCAGAAATATGTTAAGACAAAGAGGCAAAAGGCAGTCTCTGGCCTCCAATCCAAGCAGAACAAATCCAGGAGAAGCAAACACAGAAGAAGTCGGGAGTCCCACAACTAAAGTCTCTGAGGTGATGACAACTGAAGTAAAGAAACAAGTTCATGAGGCTATAAAAGAAATTAAAACAGAAATACTAACTAAACTAAAAGAAGAAATGAAAAACATAATAAAAGAACTGCTAGGTATCTCTAAAGGAGACATAGATAAAAAAAAAAATGGAGCACAGGAAAAGGAGGGAAACCTGGAATGAGCAATACAAAAAAGATTTAGAATACATGCAACAGATTCAAAGAGATTACCAGGAAATCAGAAACTCCAATGAAAGTTGGCAAAACCACCTGAAGGAAACTAAAGATAGACTGTCAAACCTTGAAGACAGGTTTGCAGCTTGTGATTGTGAAAGGAAAGATCTCTTAAAAATAACAAGAAACCTGGAAGTAACAATACAACAGCTGCAAGACAACCCAAAGAAACATAACTTAAGAATAAAAGGTGTGAGTGAAAAAGCAGGGGTCAATACAAATCAAATTAAAAGCCTGTTTACAGAAATAGTTTCAGAAAACTTTCCAAGCATGGGAGCAGAAAGTGACTTTCACGTAAGTGAAGCATATAGAACTCCAGCTAAACATAACCAAAATATACCTACTCCCAGACATATAATAATCAAGATCCCAGAAATTCAGCACAAAAACAGAATATTAAAAGATATTAGAGAAAAAAACAAATCACCTACAAAGCAAAACCCATCAGAATCATGACAGACTTCTCAACACAAATTATCAGGTCCAGAAGAGCTTGGAGTGAAGTATTTCAAGCCCTGAAAGAAAACAACTTCCAACCCACATTGATGTACCCTGCAAAACTATCTTTCAAAATCAATGGAGAAACAAGATACTTCCACGACAAAGAATAACTAAGGAAATTTATGGCAACCAAGCCAACCCCACACAAAGAATACTGAAGGACATTTTAGAAAGAGATAAAAAAAAGTCCACAGCTCCAGAAACAGTGGCAGAGGGATATCACCGAGGGGGCAGACAATTGAATGATCCATCATCAGGATTTGAGTTTAGTATAGTTTTCAATGAGCTGTTTAGTTTGATCTTATTCTATCTCAGCCTGCCTAATTTTATTATATATGATGACATAGACAGCTATTTCAAAGATAACAAAATATATTAGGGTAGCCTTTATTGATATTTGATCACCTTGTTTTGAAACCCTGTATTGCTTTCATTGTTCTGTTTTGAGTGATTTTAACCTGTTTTGGTTTGTTTGAGTGTATTATAACATGATACAGGCAACTGCTTAGAAGATAATATGAGGCATTATAGAAATCAACATTGTATTACTATGTATTCCATTGTTGTATTTGTTATTGGTTTTATTCTGTACTATTTTATTTGATTATATTAGGTCAGATGGTATAGGCAGTTATTTTGAAGATAACAAGAGGTATTACAAGGAGAAAGGAGGAAAGAAGGAAGGGAAAAGGAAAAAGATATAGATTTACATGAGGGTTTACAGAGGATGGTTAAAATGACCATACTACTAAATGCATTAACTATGGAGAGAGAACAGTTGATACTCATATGATTAGATCAATTTTACATGTCTGTATCTGTCAATCTGAGCAACCCCTTTGAAGGTAATGATATACAGTGTTACAACCACTGTCAAATTCCAATCATCTCATTTTGTAAACCTATAATGTTACAGTATCGGATTTGTTGTTGTTGTTTGTTGTTCCCTTTAGCTTTTTGTTTCTCTTTTCTGTGACCATTGTTTTATTTTTTATTGGTTTTATTCTGAACTATTTTGTTTGACTATATTAGGCCTGATGATATGGGCAGTTATTTTAAAGACAAGAGGTATTCTAAGGGGAAAGGAAGAAAGAAGGAAGGGAAAAGGAAAAATACATAAATTTATAAATAGGTATACATAGGATGGTTAAAACGACTATATTACTAAATGCATTAGCTATTGAAAAAGAACAGTTAATACTCATATGATTAGATCAATTTTACATGTCTATGTCTGTTAATCTGAACAACCCCTTTGAAGGTAATGGTATGCAATATTATAACTACTGTCAAATTCCAGTCATCTCATTTTGTAAACCTATAATGTTATCATATCAGATTTGTTGTTGTTGTTTGTCTCTTTTGCTTTTTGTTTCTCTTTTCTGTGCCCATTTTCTCTTAAATAAAAAAAAAAAGTTGTACTTCGAAACTGAACAGAACCTTAGTTGCTTGAGAGCTTCTTTGAAAATCTTCATTATTCTCTTATTTTTTCTGTGATCTAACATTGGATCATAGAGATCATTTTGTATCTCTTGTATGAAATATACTTTAAGTCATTTAGCATCTACATTAAAAAACCTCATTCTTTTATTGCTGGAGTATTTCTATCACCCTTTGTTCTTGTTTGGAATATTGCTTCCACAGAACTGAATAGTCACTTCCCTTCAGAAATTATTAATCCTTTCAACTTGGGAGACTGCTGATAAAGTATAAGAGTAAAACTTATGATAATTAAAAGAATGTCCTTTTTTTTTGCTCGGTCTTTTTTTGGGAGGAGGGACACAGTAGGAATTGATTCCAGGACTTCATGTGTGTTTGACAAGCTCTACCACAGAAACTGCATTCTCAGCCCTTTTAAAAATTTTGTTTGGAGACAGGGTCTTGCTAAATTGCCCATAGTGCCCTTAAATCTGCAGTCCTCTTGCTTTATCCTCTCAAGGAACTGGGATTATAAGCATGTGCCACCATGCTTGGCTGATCGTGTCATTTTTGTTTAAATGTTTATGATTTGAGAAAACAGTAAATTCAAAAGAATTTCTTCTCCTTAACTCATACATCTCATATCCCTGTTTTATAAAGAAGACAAGAATATCATTTATTGAAGTAAAATCTTAGGTTTTTGTGTTTCGTACATATATTTCATTGTTTTAAAGGATTCTTAAAAAATTTGGTCTAAACGAAACAGTCTTTAACTTTTCCCTCCTATTGTGGACCTGAATCTTAAGTTAAAATGTTGCTTATGCTTAAATATTTCCATTTAGTAGATAAAATAGTCTGTGTTTGGAAATAGTGCTAAATCTCTGGCTTTGAGAGACAGTATTCTATGTTTAAAAGAGTGTGCTGTTTCTGACATTAGGTCAGTAAAGACACTATGTTATAGAAGGTATGATCCTGCAGTAGGCTTTCTGTCCATTTTCTTGTTTAAAATACTTGAATGTTACATTTGCTTTATTTTTGTTTTTTGGTATTGGGGACTGAATACAGGGCCTTATTCATGTAAGCGCTGTATTACTGTGCTATGTCCCCAACACTCTAAGAATTGTTTTGAAGGTAGCATCTTAGTTTCTCAGACTGGCTCCAAACTTGTGATCTTCCTGTCTCAGACTTCTAGGTAGCTGGAATTATAAGCATACACTATTGGTTCTGGCTTTTATACTTGGCTATTTGTTGAAAGCCTATTTTGGAAAATTTCTTAGAAAAATGTATTAATTCACTGATACTAATTCTTTTTGTTTCCTTCCTTTTTGTTTTGTTGAATGGCATTGTGTCTTATTCTTTGTTTTTGTTTTATTTTAATCTATAAAGAGACTTGCAGTCTGGGTTGTTTTTATACCTCCAAATGAAATGGTGCTTTTGTGGGGATAGCCCACTGGGCTTACGGAACTTCTAGACAGTGACTCAGATCTGTAATTAGGTCCTGCCTGCCGCACTTTTATTGACTTGAAAGCACTGGCCATAGACCATTTAGTCTGGGAAAGCAATACATGAATCATTTAAATTGGCACAAATTATCTGGAATGTTTTCTGCTCTTTATTCTGTGATTGAGAGAACTAAAAACTTATTCTTTGAGTTTGAAAGTATTATAGAGGAGAAAAAGTGGTAGGTAGATTTCTTCCCCAGACAGAATGAAAAAGCAGTGGAATATTTCACATTTACAAGCAGTTCTGATTTCCCAGGATTGTTTTAGAAGATTCCTTCTTGCTTTATGTCCTTTCCTTCTGGAATAAGGTGGGAGCTGTTGCCTAGCTCCTGACTCCTGATCAGTGTCCCCTCATACCTGTAGGAAGGGGAATGTAGGACTATCTTGGCGCCTGGGGCTGGGCACAACTGAGGCAGTGGGAAAGTTAAGATGCTTACAACCTGTTTGTTTTGCTTCTTTCTAGTTTGTCCTCCTCATTAATATCTCTCTCATATTTAGAATGGAAATTTGATTTTTTTTCTTTTCTTGAAGAAATAGGTCAACAGACTTACTGAGACCTATTACATATATAGTAAAGAAGGAGATGAAGGTCATTTTTTTGTGTTTACTGAATAAGTTGACAGTATTTTAAATTATATTTTAAAAAGCTTTAAAATTTTTTTTTATTTTGCATATTTCAACTTATAGAAAAACTCTTAATCATGTTCATTCTAAAACTGAAGACATTTATAAGCCCCTTGAGGTGTAGATAAAATGAAGGCTTTTTCCTAGATTGAGAATAAGCATTTTAATTCATTCTTTTCTTCTGGTTTTCTTTGAGGGTGTATCAGGGGTCTTTCCCAGGACTCATTGTCTGTCTTATTGTGTCTATTCTGAGAGAAAGACAAGCAGATTTATCCATTCATAACAAAAAGAGTAGATTTTCAAGTTTGTAATGTGAGTTGACTTTTTAATGTGTGAATAAATCTTTATTTTCATGTTGGAATATGTGTGGGTGGGCATCTCAATAGTAGAACACATCTTTTGGCAGTGAGTAGAAGAAAGCCATGGCTCACGGTGTAATTTTGTGTTTTGTAGGCATAACCACTATTTTGTATCTGTGGGTGTATGTGTGCATGCATGTAAGTTAGGTTGTCTTTGTTAATTAGGGCATTACTACTAGTTACAGTTTGTCCATTATTTTGGAGTTGTTAAAAATCAGAGCTTCAAATTATAAATTATTGTTCATACATTCACAGACTTAAATTGGAATGTTTTAGAGTTAAGTTTCTAAGAAAAACAGATTTTTAAAATATGTTTTTGTTAGTGGATACTCAATAAAATTCCTCTTTTCCCTAGTACAAATCATGAAGATCTTCTTATTAAGGAATTAGGCTGTTATCAAGTTCATTAAGAACTGTGTGACCCTGTTTATCATATGGACATGTTTATTACCCAATTAACTTTTCACTTACTTTCTTTTTGTAATTAGAAGCCAAGACACCTTGCTTCAGTATAAAAAACATATCACCCTTGTTGTCATCCTTAGTCTGCGTATTGTGTAAATAATTGAGTCATTAAGGAACACCTAAATAGAGGGCATGAACGGTTTGTCTATAGTGAGAACTTAACATCACTTTATGGCTTCTGGATTATTTGGGTAAATAATTTTTTCTGTGGAAGCAGCTGTCTTATGCTAGTGGGTGCAGTGACTATAAAACTATAGTTAGCAATTCCAAAGTTTTTAATGGGTAGAAAATATCTAAAGGAGTTTTATGTTTGATTTTATTTTACCTCCTTCACCAACAGATGCCTTCTCAATTTTCTGAAAGAATACTAATCCACGAGGAAAGCATCCCACTGTAATTTAAAAAAATTTGTTTTCTGTCTCAAACCAATTAACCAGAATTATTTTGGTCCGTGGATTTAGGGGTCCTTATAATCTGGAAAGCCCTACTTAACAGTATGAGCAGATAGACCAACTGTCTCTGTTTTGTGTGTAAGTATTTGGCTTCACCATAAAATTTGATGATATCTCCATTGTATTACTTCTATACAGTGGGCTCATTTTAAAGACAGAGAAACCAGTGTATGTCCATCTACTGTGTATTTGTGTAGTGTATTGTCTGTAAAGATTCAGACCATGCTGCAGCATTCATTGTTGTTGTAATTGTATTTTGGTGCCGGTCGTGGTGACGCACGCCTTTAATCCCAGCACTCGGGAGGCGGAGGTAGGCAGAGCGTTGTGAGTTTGAGGCCAGCTTGGACTACAACACGAGCACAAGGCTGACCTGAGCTACAGAGTGCGACCCTGCCTCAAAAAACTAGGACCAGGAGTTTGGCTCAATGGCTTAAGCACCAGTCTGGCAGGCGTGAGGTTGTGAGTTCAATCCCCGGTGCCGGAAAAAAAAAAAAAAAAAAGTATTTTGGTGATCATTTGGAGTAACATCTGAATCGTGTTTGTTCAAAGCATCAAGGAAATTTTAGTTAACACTCTGATCTCAGCAGATTTTAAGAGTACCTTTTAAAAAAGGAAACATACTTGAGAAAAACGCAGGGAATTTGGATAAACATAGTTAAAAAAGAAAACTGTAATTTTGCTATTCAGAAATGACCATTACTAGTTAATAATGCGTGGTTATAGAACACAGAGCACACCATTAAAAGGGGAAGGAAGAATAATCCACACTATAAATATTAATTAGGTGTTGGCTGGAGGTGATGTCAGACTGTTAGACCTGTATATATGGTATGCATGTAATTTAACTTAGTATCTTCAACAACACCAGAAGAGTTTATTTCTACTGGTTGGGACTTTTTCATTGAAGGATAAAGAAAGAGTCTCCTGAAGAAACAGCTGAACTCTATCCTATTTCAGTTAACTTTTGTTTCCATTAATTTACTAAGGAGAAAATTTCTTGTGCATACTCTCAGCAGTAAATGTGAATTTTGTTTTCGTTTTTGCTTTTTTAAGTGAGGGTATCCTACAAAATATGCTATGTAGAAAGAGGAGAATAACATACTTCAGAAAGGAATGACCTGTGCTGTCACAATAGAATGACAGGAGAGAAAAGTCACCAAAGGCTCCAGATGGTAATTATCAAGAGATAAATGGATGTTAGAGTCCCTCTTGAGTTTTAAAAATTACTTGTAATATAATGTATCTGTCCTGTGCTGCATTCTATCTGATGTGCCTGTTTTCTGTGCTTCCTCCTCCTTCTTCCTTCTCCTACCCTATAGTAATTTTAGGTCAGCAGTGCTGCATTGCAAAACTTTCTCAGAATTCTATACCAACTCAGGTCTCTCTCATTATCCAACTAGTGTTCTGTTATGCTTCAGTTTATGCTAATTTGACTTACTCTGTTTTTTTCAAATCATTATGCTGCAAACATTTATGTAAGCAACATGTATCTCCCTTGATCTGAAAGTATTTGTCCATTGTGGTGTTTGATAATTTCTGAGCATTTGCTTGCTGACCTCCTCTGAAGCTTAAAATAGCTTGGTATACCACAGCCTTCTTGACTTCCAGTGGGCTTCTTTCAAGTGTCTGAGTTTAACAGGAATTCTCCAAGACCAGTGGGTGCACTTCAATCAGTTGGCCAGTAATGACCCCCACAGTTTCTTGTTCTGAATCCTTTGTGGTATAAGCAGAGCAAATGATGAGAGCTTTGTCATCTGCCCTCTCGACCAAGTAAAGAGTGTAAAAGTTGCTTTAAAGGAAGTCTGCCTTTTGTGGTGTTTCTCTGTTTTGGATCAACTTCCCTTTAGATTTTAGCCTTTAATTCTTTGGGAAACTCCACCCCTGGAAGAAAGTGAATATTTTTAAAGGAATGCATTTCAGCAGCAGTTGTTAATGTTAGTAGGAATATGGCCCTTTCTTTGAAGATTCTTTTCGGTATACAGCAGCAGTTTGCTGGATCTCACTTTCTAACTGCAACCTTTTCTATCATTTAAATTGTATTAGGCAAATATAGACAATTCTAAAATTATTTTGTAACCAATTGTTGAAAAATATGTGTAAGTTTTGTCACTGGTATTATAATGTAAATTTAGTTTTAGGCATCAAAGGTTTAACATTTATGTAGTTGAATAAAACAGATTTTTGTTTTTAAAATGTCGTTACTAATAAATAATTATATTTTTTCTGTTTTTTTTTCTCATGGGTGGCTTCATGGGACAGAATTTTTAAAGAACATGCTAATATTTTAAAACATTTTCTTTGTTTTTTTCCTGTACATGTGTTGGTTTCATTGCATAACATTTACTAGTATTATTTTAGTTTTATTCTAAGCCCTAATGGTAGTAACATAAGTAAAGGATTGTATCCATCTGTATATTTGCTACTTGGACTCTTTAATTTACAATGAGATCTCTTTATCAATGGGTTGTGCTTAGATAAAGACATACTGATAGGTTTTTGTTGTAGGTGAGATTCCGGTATAATCTCTTTGAAAAGGATTCAGATACTGTCTGCAGTTGGTCTCTCAGTCCTCATTCTTATTTCTTCAAAATGCTACTTCTCTTTCCATTTCTTAACTCCTTCTGCTTTGTTGAGAGAAGTTTGACCTTGTAAATAAATAAGAGGACGACAGTGAAACCAAGGTTAGGCAAAAATGAAGTGGCGGGTCTAAGCTGGGAAGAAATTAGAAGAGAATTCATCAAAAGAATTCATAATCTAAAGAGTAAAACCTAACTGGATGTGGTAATGCAAGCCTGTCATACCAGGAACTGGAGAGGTTGAGATTGAAGGGTTGGAGAATTCAGGCTGGTCTGGGCAATTTAAAGAGATCCTATCTCGGGCTGGGGATTTAGCTCTGTATCTCAAGTGCTTGCCTGGTAAACTCAAGGTTGTGAGCTTGATCCTGGTATGGGGTCGGAGGGAGGAACCCTGTCTCAAAAAGAGGGAGGCAGAATTGTAGCTCTGTGGTAAGGCTTTTGTTTAAGACTCTGAGTTCAACTTCAGCACAGGGGTGAGGGGTGGTGTTAGGGCTAAAAACAAAAAAATCCTGCTATTTCTCCTTTAATTGCTTTTGTGTTGGTATGAGTCATGCCAGGTAACCATCATATCCTCATCAAAGTCTGACTCTGAGTTCAACTTCAGCACAGGGGTGAGGGGTGGTGTTAGGGCTAAAAACAAAAAAATCCTGCTATTTCTCCTTTAATTGCTTTTGTGTTGGTATGAGTCATGCCAGGTAACCATCATATCCTCATCGAAGTCTGAGGTTCATTAGATAACTTGTCTGATTCATTTGCTTGTTAACTGCAAGAAAAATAAAAGGCTCATTTTCTCTTTTAACCTTTTTTGTTTTGTTTTCACAGTGTTAGAGATTGAACCTAAGGTCTCATATGTGCTAGGCAAGTGCTGTATTGCTGCTTCCTCACCCTTCCTTTTCACTTCAAAATAGTCTTTCTGATTTCCTATCCAGTGAGTTCCCGTTTCATTAATTCCATCAGGAAGCTATGAAATGAATCAGTTAAACCTTCTTTCCTACTGTAACACACCACAGTCTATTTCTTTAGAGAAACGAGAAAGTATTTTCTCTTCAGATTTTAAAAGAAGAGTTGGAGAGTTGTCTTATTCTCTGAAAGGTTATTTACAAGTCTTCTTGGTTTTTTTGGACCTCTATGACTTGGTTGAATTCAAATTTTGTTCTGAAAATTTGCCACAGTCTTTCAGATTTTTAGAATTCTTCAGAGGTGAAACCACAGCTTGGAATAATCACTTTAAGAATAATCCCTTCACTGGGCACACAGGGATATAGTCCTTTGCAAGAAAGGCAGTTAAATGTGTGAAGTCTGTCAGGAATCTAGACTCTTTTGTACTTCTGCTTTTTTCACTTTATTACTTCAGATCTCTGTCCCAACTGCTGAATCTGTAAGCTTCATTATCAAGTTTACTTTCTTTTTGATACTGTAATAAAGGCAGGATTGTGGTGCTCTTTGGTAGAGAGTGTGTTTTCAAGTATAGTATTTCTGGATGAAAAGGGCAAAGCATACCCATCTCTAAGCTTCAGTGCTTGAGAAACAAGAAAAAAAGAGTGGGTTGTGGGGAAAGGGGGTGAGGAGGGCAAGGAGGAAAGAAATCTGTAGCAGTTAATGGTCTTTTTCAGACCCTTAACGTCATTAACTGTGATTAATTCTGTATTGCTTTCAAATCTGGGAGAACACAGTGGTCTACAAATAACTTCTTAGTTTCTCAGCTGTTTTTCTACATAAGAGAAAAATGCATCATTTAGGTTTTATTAAGTTTTTTCTCTAATAGCAGAGGGCCTCATTGTTTTTCTGGTCAGCTTTGTAAAACTGTGATTTCTAAATAGAATATCTGCACAACCTGCTCAAGAATGCTGTGTACAGTCCTTCCTGCATTTCCCCAAACAAGATACCAGATGTAGAAATACTTTTTAGTAAAGTGTCATAAATGGGAGGGGGTGCTATCCTTACTGTTATTCTCTGCCTGAGTGTCCTAGTGCATTACATTAAAATGAGTTGTTGGTATTTCATGTCTACAAACACAGGAGTCACTGCCTTTGATATATAGCAGTAGTTTTTATTGGCAGTAGCCATGAAGTTCTTTTGTCGTGACTACTTCAGCGACCCAGCCTGATTTCTTAGAGAGAGGACCATTTCTCTGACAGGTGGACTTGTAGCTTTTGTTGTGCTTTTGTACAGAATGCTGCTTTATGATTTGAGATTTAACTGTTTGCCTTTAGGCCTTTAGAAGCCTGTGCTCATTGATGTGAAAGACTGCTCCTGGAAAAGTGTGTGACCTGGACCACAGGAAATACAATTTGTGGGGAGAATTTTAAAGGAGTAAGAGGCATTTCCTTTCCCTTTCTCCCCAGTAACTGAGTAATTAAGTGTATTAAGGGGCTGGAAAGCAGAACTGTGATGTCATCAACACTTAAGGATGAAGAGGCTGCTTCTTCTGCAAGATAGCATGTGCCTTCTACAGTGGGACAGTGCCATCTCACATTTGGAAACAGGCCCTGAAAATGCTTCTGCCCAGGCAGCATTTTCAGGCCTCATCAGAAATGCAAGATCAGAAGAACTTTCTTGCATTTCATAGTAAACCTGTGACCACATCATGGAGTTAGACATGGCTGGCTAATTGCTTACATTGACAAGCATCTTGGGCTTGTTTCACAAGACTAATCACTGTCAGCAGCTTGTTCTGCAAAGGGGAAGAGATGGGCTGATGATGCCATGTATTGCAAGACTGCCTGATTAGAGGACATGTCTGAGTTCATGTAGCCTGCTCTTTCCTTTCCAGCATATATTGAAATCAAGTAACCATGAAAGGCTGTGTGTGATTCATAGAACTTGTTTTCAGGAATTTTGGATTTTTAAGAAGTACAGGGTTAAAGCTAGGACCAATTAAAGAAAGAGGTTATGTTGGGTCTATTGGCAGTGATGTTTTTGCTAAATGAGAAAAAGAAGTGTACAGCAAGGATTGGGGTGGGGGCCGCTCGGTAGTAGCATACTTGTCTAGCATGTACGAGGCCCTAGGTTCAATTGCTAGTATCTCTAAAGCAAATAGAACAGAACAAGAAGTATTCAGTAGTAAGGGATATAACTGATTTACTCTGACAAAAGCATTTTAACTCTCATTAGCATTTTCCTCCTTCAAAAGAGAGGTGGTTATTCAGACTTTACATTGTTTGAAATTAGGGTAAAATGTCGTCTTCAGAACCACTGAAACATGCAAAGAAGGGAACATAATTGTAATCCAAGAATCGGAATTTGTTTATGCTACATGGGAGATAATTTTTTGTCTCTACTCTGATGAGAGTATTTGATCCTGCATAGAAGGTGAATTACCTCCCTTATGGACTATTTAGTGTTAAGTTCTTCCTATGGGTGAGTAATTTAACCCAGACACAATGGTTCATATTTAGAACATTTGACTGTTGTAAAGATTCTAGCTCTAGGTGTGGTGGTACATGCCTGTGATCCTAGTGTACTCAAGAGACTGAGGCAGGAGGATCACAAGTTTCAGCTAGCCCAGACAACTTAGTGAGTTCCTGTCTCACAAATATTAAAGGGATAGGGATATAGCTAAGTATTTGGCCATATGTTCAATCCCTGGTCTTTTTCCCCCTCACAAAAATGTTTTTTTGTTTATTGTATATAGGCAGTCTCCATTTTGAGGATGAACAAGTAGTGCTCGCTTTGGCAGCACATACACTAAAATTGGAATGATACAGAGAAGATCAGCATGACCCCTGCACAAGGATGACACGCAAATTCGTTCCATGTTAAAAAAACAAAAAAATAGCCGGGCGTGGTGGCGCACGCCTTTAATCCCAGCACTCGGGAGGCTGAGGTAGGTGGAGCGTTGTGAGTTCGAGGCCGGCTTGGGCTACAACGCGAGCGCAAGGCTGGCCTGAGCTACATAGTGCGACCCTGCCTCAAAAAACCAGGGCCGGGAGTTTGGCTCAGTGGCTTAAGTGCCTGCCAGGTTGTGAGTTCAATCCCCGGTGCCGCAAAAAAAAAACAAAAAAAAAAAAAACAAAAAAATGATGAGCAAGTAAAGGCCCAAATGCATAGTCGTTTTTTAAAAGTAGCAAATGAAATCATTTAAAAAGACAGATGGGCCCATGTACATTTCTTTGTGTGAAAGTTAGTCTATGTTGACATAATGCACATATCATTCAGAAGACAGAATCTGGTCGTTGACTAGTCTCTCAGTATTTTAGGCCAGTGTCGTATCCATCCCGCTGTAGTAACTCAAGGCTTCTTGTGAGTTTCCTTCAGGTAGTACAAAGGAATGGAAAATTGCCTGAGGATCAAAGGTAACTGATAAACTCTGGGGTTTCGGGAGAGGAAGGAAGCAAATCTGATTTTTTTTGGTGAGCCCATGGGTTTAACTTGCTGCAGAATAAAGCTACTTCCCAAGATTCCCAATTCCATTTCTTTTCCCAAGAATCCCAGTTCCATTTCTTAACGCCATATTTTATGAAGCCCTCTTCCTTTTCATACTTTAACCTGTTTTGTTCTGTTCTCCCAGCCCTTCTCACCTTCTCTGTATTATGAATCTTTTAGTCCTGTCATTTCTTTGTCTCTTCCTTCTTCATCTCTTCATGCTTTTTCAGTGCATGTAAATGCCCCCCATACTTCTTATGCTTCCCGGCACCACATTCTCTCACTGTTACTTCCTTTCAGATCCTTCCCACTCTTTCTCTTCCTTCCAGTGTTGGCAGAACAGAAAGGAGAGAGGGAAGATTACCCTAGCGCTCTTTTTTTTTTTTTTTTGGTACCGTGGATCGAACTCAAAACCTTGCGCCTGGCCACTGAGCTAAATCTCCAGCCCTATTTTTTGAGACAGGGTCTCACTATGCAGTTCAGGCTGGCCTTGAACTCGCTTTGTAGCCCAGGCTGGTCTGGAACTCACAATGATCCTCCTGCCTCAGCCTCTCGAGTGCTGAGATTAAACCTAGCATTCTTTTTCATCTTTTTTTTTTCTCTTGAGTTTTTCAAAAATTTATTTATTTATTTATTTTTGGAGGGAGGTTCTCCCAGTGTAGCCCAGGCTGGGCTCAAACTCATTATCCTCCTATCTAAGTCCCACAAGTGTTTGTGCTACAGGTGTGTACTACCATGCCCAGCTAGTACCTTTATGTGTGTATGCGTGTGTGTGTGTTGTTGGGGATGGAATGCAGGGCCCCATACATGCTAGGCAAGCATGGTACTACTGAGACATATCCCTAGCCCTACTTCTTTTTCATAGTTTTTTGGCAGGTGGGACTGAGAGTATAGTTCAGCGATAAGATTTGTGGTTAGCATCAACAAACAAAACTCCATAAAAATATAAATGTAGATACATCATACATCCAAAAAAATGCATGGATATTAGCTGGGCCTGGTGGCACTTGCCTGTAATCCCAGCACTCTGGAGGCCGAGGCAGGAGGATCATTGCAAATTCGAAACGAGGCTGGGCTACAAAGTGAGCTCAAGATCAGCCTGAACTGCGTTAGTGAGACCCTGTCTCAAAAAGACAAAAAAAAAAAAAAAAAAAAAAAAAAAAAAAAAAAAAAAAAAAAAAAAAGACACAGATGTTAAACTTTAGATTTGAGTTGTTTCTAGTTGTTGGACTGCAAAGTTGCTATAAACATTCTTATACAAGTCATTTTGTGGACATACACTTTCATTTCTCTTTACTGTTACCTAGGTATAGAATTGTTAAGTCATAGGGTAGATTTATGTTTTATTTGATTAGAAATCCCCAAAATGTTTTTCCAAAGTGGTTGTATAGATGCATTAGCACTTCATTTCATGAAGACTTAAGTTGTTCCACATTCTTACATTAGTTTTTCAAAGAATATTTAGACATAGAAAGGTTAGTAAGTTTAACTTACTAAATATTTTTTATGATCAGTGTTTTACTGTGTTATCTAAGAAAACTTTTCCTATCCAATATGAGGAGTATACTTTCTTATGTTTGTTTCAAGAAGCTTTTGGTTTTTATCTTTTGTGTTAAGGTGTAACCCAGGCCTAATTTTGTGTGTATGTAATGAAGCAACTATTAAGCTTTTACTTTTTTTTTTTTTTATATGTATGTCTAATGGCCTTTGCAGAAAAGGATCTTCTTTCTTGTTAAACTGAGTTGGTGTCTGACTTGAAAATCAGTTCGCCGAGTGTATGTGAGTCTCGTGTCTTCCACTGGTCTACTTGTATGTTCTTAAGCAAACTATACACTTTCTTATTTCAGCATTGTTATAAATCTTAAAATCAGAATATCTGAGTTCTCCAGTCTCATTTTTTAATAACCTTGGATCCTTTGCATTTTTATGTAAAATTTAGTGTTTACTTATCTTTGTTTTCCACCATTAAGCACTGCTAGATTTTTAACTGAGATTTCATTGAACCCTTTTTCAATTTGTAGAAATTAGACATTTTAACAATACTTAGTCCTCCCATCCATAAACTTCCTTACTTCATTTCTCTCAGTTATGTTATCATTTTGGAGAGACTTTTTTCCTATCTTGTCCTGTTCTGTCTTTTTTCCTCCTGTGCTGTTTTCTCTTCCTCTCCTCTACCCTCCCTCTCCGTACTTCCTTTTTTTTTTTTTTTTGGTGTCACCCGGGATTGAACTCACAACCTTGCGCCTGCCTGACGGGCACGTAAGCTGCTGAGCCAAACTTGGGGCCCTGGTTTTTTGAGGCAGGGTTGCACTGTGTAGCTCAGACCGGCCTTGCGCTCACGTTGTAGCCCAAGCCGGCCTGGAACTCACAATGTTCCACCTACCTCAGCCTCCCAAGTGCTAGGATTAAAGGCGTGCGCCACCATGCCTGGCTCATACTTCCTTTTTTGTCTGCGTCATGTCCTCCCTATTCTAGGATGATAGCCCCTCCAGTAAAGAGTAGATCCACACAATGTCCCAAAGAATTCTGCTGACAGCCATTTCAAACCTCAGGACCTATTTTGATCACTTTGATTTTTTAAATTCTCTTATTATCTCTGCCTGCATTGACTGGACAGTTAGATTTGAAGGTCAACTGTAAGCATTTGATATTTTCTATCACAAGTTGGCCAATTGGGAGGTTCTTATTTAGTTACTTAAAATAGGTCGCCAGACACATTGTATCAATCCCATGGTTTAAATGGACCATCTGTTGAATCACTCTGGTAATTGTTCTTTTTTTGTGAATACCAATGCACTCAGTTTTGTAGTCAAGGGTGTTAGGAATCTTTGCAACCATACTAATGGATTGAACAGCCAGCCCCCTGTCAACCAAAACTTGCCCTCGGAGACCTGTTTTCTTGTGTTCCTTTTCTCTACTGTAAGAGTTTGGTTTTTTGATTGTGCAAATTGAGGGTCATACTTGTTGGAGATATTCAGTTAAAAGGGGAAGTGGGGCTGGGCATAGGAGAAATGAGGCCAAACATGTGGCAGTAGCAATACTGGGATTTGTTTTTAGTGAATCTTTGGACAAGACAGAGAAACAGTGGACGATTAACCTGATCCATGCGTTGAACTGCTCTGTGACCCTTAGGACCAGAGTCCAGAGAACGTATATAATGTGGGGACGTTGGAACCCAGGGTTTTAAGCAGAATAGCTTACATTAGGCTGCTCAGAAACATCTGAAATGTGAATTTTATTTTGTGTTTTTGAGTTCTTGGTAATACCTGAAAAATAGAAGTCAAAATATGGAGTCTGAAGGTCAGTAGTTATAATAGATGACCTGACCAAGGGGCATTTTGAAGTCCATTATTTTTGAAAAAGAGAAGCACCAACTCTGTTCTGGGCCCTCTTCTCTCTCCGGAAGCCATATCATCTAATTCTTGAACTTTAAATATCACCTGTGTGCTCCTGTGGTTCCCAGTTCTGTATCTTCCGCTTCAACTTTGTTCAGACTACTAGTACTTCCATGTCCTTCTTGAGGTCTCCACACTGACGCCTAGCAGGCCTCTTTCATTTAGCATGGTCAGCAAAGAACTCTTGATTTGTATCTAGGGTGATCAGCTCCTCTTGGTTTCCTGGGACATTCTTGCTTAATGTGAAAACCCCACATTCTAAGAAAACAAAATGGCTGGTCACCTTGTTTGTAGTTTTAAAACTTAGAGTCTCTGCCACTCAGAATTCTTGGGAGAATTATCTATCCAACTGTTCAAGCTAAACTTAATTCATCTCTTTCTGAACCCATCAGTATGCTGTGTTTCTTAATGTCTTCAAATTCATCAGCATGTGTTGTTTGTCTCTACCTTCAAAATACCCACCTCGTCTCTGCTGATCCCACATTAATCCAAGTCATTTTCTACTTGAACTAGGTGAAGTGAGAAGATAAGGCTGTGGAAACCTATAGCAGCTTCACATTGTCATTTATTTATGTAATCATTGATAGGATCTTACAGTGCTGTCCAGATCCTGCGTGTCCAGGCTCCAGAGATCTTCCTACTTCTGTCTTCTAAGAACCTGGGACTATAGGTCTGAGCTACTGTGCCCAGCCAGTTTTGTTGTTGTTATTCCTGGGGGTTGAACCCAGGGTCTCTTGCATGCTAAGCAAGTGTCTACCATTGAGCTATATACCCAACCCATGTTGCTCTTAAAATCTGACTCTGTTACCACGGTCGCCAAGGTTCTTTATAGTTGGGCAACTGCCTGTTTCTCCTACCCAATGTCATCGCCTCCCTATCCCTTCAGGCTACATGGACTTTCTTGCCTTGGCTGTACTAAATTTGTTTATGTTTTAGATTTTTTTCTACTTTCCTTTTCTTTTGCCTGGAACATCCTTCTTTTGTGTAACTCATTTCTCCCTAACTTTAAATGACTTCATCACAGAGAAACCTTCCTTGACTCATCAGTTGAAAGTGGCCAGGCAGCTACTTTTGGCCTTGTTACTGTATTGAATCTGGGTAATGCTTGCCATTACCAGACTTCATGCCATTTATTGACTTGCTTCTTGCTCTGTCCTATTACAAAGTAAGCCTCTCAAGAGTGATGGCATTGACTGCACTGCTGCAAGCCTTTCCCAGGCTTTAAGACAAGCTACAGAACAGGTGTCCAGTAAAGGATACGTTTAGTTAACCCAGTATGTCTAATTAGAACTCAGAGAAAAGGAAATCTTGAGAGATTTTCAGCAAGCAAGGATCAGTAAGTAGACATTAATTGTACCATATCTGTTATTACTACTACAAAATGTTTAGAATATCATTGGTATTGTGTTCCTTTAATAGGTTATCATCCTTATATTACCTCAAATTTAAAAATAAACACTTTCAAGTTTATTCACAAATATATTCTTCTGTGTCCTTTTAATTCATAAGTTATTTACTGGTGACTCCTCCAGATACTGTATCTTGAATCAAAAAGTAGAATTACATACTTTGGTCTGGGGCAAGTGTGGAGAGCCCTGGAGCCAGCCTTCCTTCTTCTACCTATTGGACAATTTTTCAGAAGTTGGGTGATTATACAGCTTTGCATATGAAGTTTTACCTTCAGAATTACATTTTGGTTAACACTGGCTGGTGTAATACCACGGTGTATACTACGTGGCCTAGGTCTGTGGTAGTGAACCTGTGGCACACATGTCACAGCCAGTGCACAGAACTCTCTCTGTTGCCTGAGCAGCCAGTCATTGGATAACTGTTGTTTTTTTCTAAACTAAAACCTCCAGCATTCAGGTTTTATTGCAGTGTTGGCACTGTGTGGTAAATAAGTGGGTTTGGGATTGCAGCTTGGGCCCTCTATCTCTAAAAGGTTCCCCCTCACTGCCCTAGCTGTATTGTAGGTTATAGCATCGAGATTTGTGCAAATACGTCCTGTGCTATACATGCAGTGTAAATAGTCTAATGTATTTTTAAAAATGTATCCTGTTAAGGGACAGATGACTATGCATGTAAACCAGGGTCTTAACCTCAGGGCGTAGGCATTTGGGGCCAGATAATTCTCTGTTGTGGGGGGCTGTCGGTATTTTCCAGCATCCCTGACCTTTACTAGCTGGATGTCAGCAGCACACTTTCGGGTTGTGATTACAGATGTCTCCAGATCCAGCCAGATATCCCCTGGGAGGGTAAATCTCCCCAGTTGAAATCCACTCTTCTAAACATTAATCTTTTCTTCTACTTTTTTTACCTTGGGAAAAGTCAACTTTGGGGGAGCAGGGCGAGTACAGCAAATTTTAAATTATTACAGAGAAAGATAGTTCAATTTTTACCATTACTAGTTATAAGAATCTATTTTTACCTTGTATGTTTCTGTAATTACATGCTAACCTTTGCATTAGAAATCCTAAAATATTCTGAAGGGGTTTTTGTTCTTTCAGTGTTTCTATATTTTTCATCTGCTCTCATCACCATGGAGCTAAACACTTTGAGAAACATGTTAGGTTAAAAACAGTCATGACTAAAGAGGGAAAAAACATATTTCTCCCATCTTCTCTTTTCTTCTCTTTTCTTCTCTTTTCTTCTCTTTTCTTCTCTTTTCTTCTCTTTTCTGCGCTGCGCTGCGCTGCGCTTTTCTTTTCCTCCTTCATGTTTTGTCAGCCAGATAGGGTGTTGAGTTTGAATGGTTTTGCTTTGCTTTGGGTTTTATTTTTGTTTTTGTTTTTGTTTTTGTTGAGACAGGGTCCTGTTACGCAGTTCAGGCTGACTTTTAACTCATGGGAATCCTCCTGCCTCAGCTTCTTGAGTGCTGCAATTACACGCATGTGCCACCACTTTTGGTTTAGTGTGAATGATTTTAAAGTGGACTTCAAGGTAGGAAGGTTATGTTTTTCACAGTATTCTTCCCAAATACTAATGGCATATTCAGCAGACCCATAAATTAATATTTTGAAATATTGGAAAGTACCAGAAATGTGTAAAGAAGAAGCCTTTTCTTTGACCTGCACCTATTTTATAGATCTCTGCTTCTAAGTTTACATTGCATTGCTTAGGATTCCCCTACATCATACTGAACATATTTTTCATATAGAAGCAAATATTAGAATGTGTGTAACGTACTTATTTAGTCTAGAATTGATCCTTTGAATGAATGCATTTCTTACTACTAAGTATTCTTAAACTGAGCCCTTAGCATAGTATTGTATATAAACTCAAAATTAACAAGAGGCAGTCTGTGAACTGAAGGATTTGTGCTTTGTCTCCTTAGTGAGTAATGGAAATGTTGGCAACTGGCAAGTGCAGTATGCTTAACCCAGTCACCATCAGTGCAGAATATGGCTCTGGTTGCTGTATATATTTTTCAGGTGGGGTTTTTGTTGGCAATTTATAGTGTCATCCAATTACAGACTTTACTTTGGTTCATCTAACTGGAGTATTCTGTTCAGTTCCTTGAAATGTACCAAGGAAAAATATAAAATTGGAAGGAAAGTTTTTGTCTCCCTCGATCTTTATGAGCTGGTATTTTCTGTTAGCTTGAAGAACATTGCTATATCCATTCAGACAATGGAATTTGGAGTGGTTTTGTTGTTGCTGCTGTTTAAGATGCTACATTTTTCTATGCAAATTAATTTTTTTTTATATTAGTTGTCAGTGCAGCCTGTGTTTCACTGGGCTCAGACCTTGAAACTTTAATTTCAGGAAGTTTAGATGTCTCCCTTGTTGTAAAATAATAATTCTGCTTCATTTGCATGAATGAAGATGAAATATTGAATTTAGTAGTGTCTAACCTTGAAGAAAATGTAATTTAAACACCAGAGACTTAATTTTTTAAAAAATACAAAACAAAAACTTTTTAGTTTTTACTTTTAAGTGTTTAGCTCCGTATCACTTGGCTGAGTACACCCTACAGCTGAATCTCTGTAAAGAGCTGTCCCAGGCTTTTCTTTGTTCATTTATATAAGGTATGATTGAAATATATAGTTAATGATTACATTTAAAAATTATTACATTAAGAGACATATTGCCAGGGCCGGGAGTTTGGCTCAGTGGCTTAAGCGCCTGACTGGCAGGCGCGAAGTTGTGAGTTCAATCCCAGGTGCCGCAAAAAAAAAAAAAAAAAAAGAAAGAAAAGACATATTGCCATTGATTTCTCTCAGTATTCCCCTTATTTTGAAGATACTTGACCTTGCCACTTTCTGAAGCAGTTCAGAAGGCCCTTGTTTGTGTGTCCTTAGTTGTGTTGTTTTAGCTACCCTGATGTCTTGAATTGATTCAAAATGTTTACCTTTCACGGTCCTTTTGATTTTAGAGAAGAGCCAGAAATCACAATCTAGTGAATAAAGTGGCTGAGGAAACATGCCTGCCATTCCATTGGATGGCACTCAGCAGCATTCACCCTATCTATACCTTGTAAAGATACTCATGAAGAATGTCTGGAACTGCTTCAGAAATTATCAAGAACAATGGGGTAATTGTTCCAAGCAAGGAGGCAGAGTTTTAAGGGGAATTAATAACGTATTTTTTACTTCAGCCTCTCAGAGTCCTGGGATTGTGGGTGTGTACCATCTTGCCCAATGAAGATTTTGGACATTTCATTCTTGTTCCCTTTACCTGTTAGACTAGTCTGCTTTTTACAATTTTTTTTTTTTTTTTTTTGCTTTAAAGTTAACTTCCAAGTACCTCCTATGACTAGGGCATATGATGATGTGTGGTTGGAGACTTCACTTTCATATAGTTTATAGAAACCTGGACTATGTAAAATATAAAGAGGCTGATAACAGTCATTGTCAGTATCGCCAGCCCCATCTGCGTTATTCACTATAATATGTTTATCCCCTTTACATTGTTAGCTATTATACCTTTAAAAATAGTGTTATGCTTTAATCCCAGCACTCGGGAGGCTGAGGTAGGCGGAGCGTTGTGAGTTCGAGGCCGGCTTGGGCTACAACGTGAGTGTAAGACCGGCCTGAGCTACATAGTGCGACCCTGCCTCAAAAAACCAGGGCCGGGAGATTGGCTCAGTGCCTTAAGCGCCTGTCCTAGCAGGCGCGAGGTTGTGAGTTCAATCCCTGGTGCC